>CM069167.1:727221-842221 GCA_035221665.1 Okamejei kenojei | reverse complement strand
TCATAGTTTTCCATAGCTACTCTACTTTTTTCCCTTACCTCACATAGTTCAATATCCTTCTCCTTGGTGAATACCGAAGAAAATAAATTGTTCAATATCTCCCCCATCTCTTTTGGCTGTGCAGATAGCTGTCCATTCTGTCTCTCTAATGGTCCAAGTTTATCCCTCATTATCCTTTTGCTATTAATATAGCTGTAGAAACCCTTTGGATTTACTTTCAACCTTTCTTGCCAAAGCAACCTCGTATCTTCTTTTAGCCTTCCTAATTTCTTTCTTAAGATTCTTTTTACATTCTTTATACTCCTCTAGCACCTCATTTACTCCATGCCTCCTATAATTATTGTAGATATCTCTCTTTTTTCTAAACAAGTGTCCAATTTCCCTTGAAAACCATGGCTCTTTCCAATTTTTACTATTTCCTTTCACCCTAACAGGGACATAAAGATTCTGTACTCTTTAAATGTCCTCCATTTCTCTTCTACATCCTTCCCATAAAACAGTGTGTCCCAATTCACTCCTTTTAAATCCTTACACATTCCCTCAAAGATAGCCTTTCTCCAATCAAAAATCTCCATCCTAGGTCCAGTTCTGACTCTCTCCATAATTATATTGAAACAAATGGTATTGTGATCACTAGTCCCGAAGTGCTCACCAACGCATACCTCCGTCACCTGACCTGCCTCATTTCCTAACAGGAGGTCCAGCACTGCCCCTTCTCTGGTCGATACCTCTATGTACTGCTGCAAAAAAAAACTATCCTGCACACATTTTACAAACTCCAAACCATCCAGCCCATTTACAGAATGTGTTTCCCAGTCTATTTTTGGAAAATTGAAATCTCCCACAATCACTACCTTGTGCTTACTACTTATATCTGCTATCTCCTTATATATTTGCTCTTCCAATTCTCGCTCCCCCATTTGGCGGTCTATAATACACCCCTAAAAGTGTTGCTACACTGTTCCCACTTCTCAGTTCCACCAAATAGCCTCCCTAGACAAGAGCCCTCTAATCTATCCTGCCAAAGCACTGCTGTAATATCCTCTCTGACAAGCAATGCAACACCTCCACCTCTGGTCCCTCCAATTCTATCACACCTGAAGCAACGAAATCCTGGAATATTTAGTTTCCAATCACAGCCGTCCTGCAACCATGTTTCACTGATTGCCACAACATCATATTTCCAGGTGTCAATCCAGGCTCTAAGTTCATCCACCTTACTTACAATGCTCCTAGCATTAAAATATACACATTTTAGAAACCCACCATCCCTTATTCTCTGTCTATTATCTTTTTCCTCTTTCTCGCCTGCATTTTGGGTCCGAGTGCTTCCCTTCTCTGCCTCTTGCCCCACACCCTGTCCCCTAGCCCCCTCTACCTGAGTCCCTCCCCCAGCCTTTCTAGTTTAAAGTCTCCCCAGTAGCCTTTGCAAATCTCCCTGCCAGGATATTGGTCCCCCTCGATGTTCTTGATGTAAAGTCTTGATGTTAACTCCTGAGTTTATATTGGTATTTCACCTTCTGTAAAGCTACATTCCTGAATGTTAGGATTAGTGTTGGGATTGAGTGAATGTGCCGGTTTGAACTGTCCGCTGACTGTGTGCTTCCCACAGGTGCCCACTCACATATCCGTGGCCTGGGTCTCGACGATGCCTTGGAACCGCGACAGGTACGGACCCGCGCAGCACTGAGCCGATGACTCTGGTGTCAGGTTGGAACAGTTGGGAGGCAATAGGACAAGAACATCGAGAACCAGGACTACAGGCGCTAGAACCTTCAGCAAGAAACAAAGTGCTGGAGGAACTCAGCGGGTCAGGCAGCATTTGTGGAGGGAATGGATAGACGACGGTTCGGTGCACAACCTTTCCTCTAATTGCACTTTGACCAATTGATTTGTTTCCATTCATTTCTTCACATCAGAGTAGGGCTGGGATTTGTCCGTGGGCATTTACTCAGTGAATTGTCCACTAAAGACCCAATAACGTAGCACGACCAGAGTTGAGCTGCGGTAGTTTGACGCCGTCCAATACCAGTGAACACTGGTGGTTCCGGTCCAGCAAATTCTCTGGACAATTGGATGTTATCCCACCCTATTGCTGCCCCCTTCATTTGTTGTTTTAGACCTTGCACAGTAATGGGTCGCCTCTTGTAAAACCCAGCCACACACGCCCAACACACACAGGTCCCACGAGGAGAAACCTCTTCACCCAGACAGTTGTGAATCTGTGGAATTCTCTGCCACAGAAGGCAGTGGAGGCCAATTCACTGGATGTTTTCAAGAGAGAGTTAATTTAGCTCTTGGGGCTAACGGAAACAAGGGATATGGGGAAAAGCAGGAATGGGGTACTGATTTTGGATGATCAGCCATGATCATATTGGATGGTGGTGCTGGCTCGAAGGGCCGAATGGCCTGCTCCTGCACCTATTGTTCATGTTTCTATGTTTCTGCTGCAGGTGTCGCAGGGCCTGGTGGGGCAGCTGAGTGCCCGGCGAGCGGCCGGTGTCATCCTAGAGATGATCAAGGAGGGGAAGATCGCCGGGAGAGCTGTGCTGATCGCGGGCCAGCCCGGGACTGGCAAAACTGCCATCGCCATGGGTATGTATCGCCCTGCCCTGCTGCGCCTCGCCCGCGCGCGCGTGTAACTGGTCATTGCTCTGTGTGTGTGTGTCTGTAATTACTCCGTGTGTAACTGCTTGTTCTCGTGCAGGAATGGCTCAGGCCCTCGGACAGGACACTCCGTTCACGGCGATCGCCGGCAGTGAGATCTTCTCTCTGGAAATGAGCAAAACAGAAGCGCTGACACAGGCGTTCCGTCGGTCCATCGGAGTGCGCATCAAGTATGTGGTTTCCTAGAACCGGCCTCAGCCCCCACCGCCTCCTCAGCCCCCCCCCCCCCCCCCCACCGACCCCTCACCCGGCCCCTCCGCCGGCCCCTCAGCCCAGCCCCTCCGCCGGCCCCCTCATTTCTCCCCCCCCCCCCACCGCCCCTCATCTCCCTCCCCCCCCCACCGCCCCTCAGGCACCCACAGGCCCTCAGCCCCCCCCACCACCGGCCCCTCAGTTCCCATCAGCCTCTTCACAGCTCACTCCCAGCAGTGCTAATTCAAAGACCCTTGATGATCGGGGAAATTAAATACTATTCAAATAGATTTAAATAATTTTGAAACATAAAGCTGAGAATAAATCACTTTGGCCCACTGAGCCCACGCCGACCATCGACCACCCGCTGACACTAGTCCTCTGCTATCCCACTTTCTCATCCACTCCCCACATACAAGGGGCAATTTGCAGAGCCCAATTAACCTACAAACCCACACATCTACGACTTGTCAGAAACAAACGCAGCAAGATAAACCCACGCAGTCACAGGGAAAACGTGCAAACTCCACACAGACAGTACCTGAGGTCAGGATGGAACCTGGATCTCTGGATCTGTGAGGCAGTGGCCCTACTCTCTGCGCCAGTGTGCTGCCCCAATGGACAGAACTACACTATAAAAACTGTCTTGTAACTGCCTGACCCTTCACCTGACTGTTGCCAGGGCCACACGGGTTGGGGGATACTGGGTAACGGCTCGCTGTTTAACCGTGGCCACTAACGCCCAGCTTGTGTTGCTGGAAGCCAAAGGTATCTTAACCTTTGCGCTAAATGTTATTTTCTCTCACCTGAAACAGAGAGGAAACGGAAATCATCGAAGGTGAGGTGGTGGAGATTCAAATCGACCGTCCAGCAACGGGCACAGTAAGTGAAGACATACCCCCACCCCAAACGTCACCCACTCCTCCCCACAGACTTCCTCCCCAAACGTCACCCACTCTTGCCTTCTCCCCACAGATGCTGAGCTACTCCAGCACTGTGTGCCTGGCGTCACAGGGACAGTAGTCTGCCTGCCTGACGTCCACTACACTTAGCATGTTCATCTGTTATTCATCTTGCAGGGTGCAAAGGTTGGAAAACTGACGCTGAAAACAACAGAGATGGAGACCATTTATGACCTGGGGACAAAAATGATCGAGTGCTTAACGAAAGAGAAGGTGCAGGCTGGGTGAGTGGCGAGAGTGGTGACTGACCCACACTGGGGGAGTGACCCACACTGGGGGAGTGACCCACACTGGGGGAGTGACCCACACTGGGGGAGTGACCCACACTGGGGGAGTGACCACACTGGGTGACCCACACTGGGGGAGTGACCCACACTGGGGGAGTGACCCACGCTGGGTGAGTGACTGGGGGGAGTGACCCACACTGGGGAGTGACCCACGCTGGGAGTGACCCACACTGGGGGAGTGACCCACACTGGGGGAGTGACCCACACTGGGGGAGTGACCCACACTGGGGGAGTGACCCACGCTGGGTGAGTGACCCACACTGGGGGAGTGGTGACTGACCCACACTGGGTGAGTGACCCACGCTGGGTGAGTGACCCACGCTGGGTGAGTGACCCACGCTGGGTGAGTGACCCACGCTGGGGGAGTGGTGACTGACCCACACTGGGGGAGTGACCCACACTGGGGGAGTGACCCACGCTGGAGGAGTGATCCACACTGGGTGAGTGACCCACACTGGGGGAATGAATCACGATGAAGCTGCACTGGTGGTCCCCTCGTTCCAGCCAGTCAGATACTCGCGCAGATAGGCCACTCAGCCCTCGTGTCCATGCTGACCCTTTGTCTGTCTACACCACTCCCATCTGCCCACATTGGATAAGGTCATAAGTGATAGGAGCAGAATTAGGCCAATCAGCTCATTAAGTCCACTCCGCTATCCAATCGTGCCTGATCTATCTCTCCCTCCTAACCCCATTCTCCTGCCTTCTCCCCATAACCCCTGACACCCGTACTGATCAAGAATCTATCTATCTCTGCCTTAAATATACCCACTAACTTGGCCTTCAGAGCCGTCTGTGGCAAAGAATTCCACAGATTCACCGCCCTCTGACTAAAGAAATTCGCCATCATCGCCTTCCTCTGGTCTTAGACTCTCTCACTAGTGGGAACATCCTCCCCGCATCCACTCTATCCAGGCCTTTCACTATTTGGTAAGTTGCGTATCTGTCTAGTTTATTGGGTGAGTGTCTGAAAGTTTCTTAAACGTACTCATTGTATGTGCCTGCACCACTTCCTCTGACAGAGCGTTCACTCTGATATCACTGTGTGTGTGAGAAACATGCCCCCCAAACCCCCTCCAGCCGCCTCCCTGTGGCCCCTCCTGCTCCTATAGTCTATGTTTGCTGTATTATTGTTTATCTTCGTCATTAATTGCTCCTTCCAGTAGTCAGGGTGACCGTGAGGATGTGAGCATTGACCGCAGCCGGTGGCGCCACGGGATGTGAGCATTGACCGCAGCCGGTGGCGCCACGGGATGTGAGCATTGACCGCAGCCGGTGGCGCCACGGGATGTGAGCATTGACCGCAGCCGGTGGCGCCACGGGATGTGAGCATTGACCGCAGCCGGTGGCGCCACGGGATGTGAGCATTGACCGCAGCCAGTGGCGCCACGGGATGTGAGTGGGCAGAGGCTGGCAAATGGAGTGAGACGTCCTTGGGCAGGTGTGAGTGAAGGCCTGTGTGTCTGGTGTTTATTGCAGAGACGTGATCACCATTGATAAAGCGACCGGGAAGATCAGCAAACTGGGGCGTTCGTTCACACGAGCTCGGGACTACGATGCCATGGGAGCCCAGGTATGGCGTCCGCATACACGGTGATGTCCGGCACTAGTAAGCTGACCGCAGAGACGGGCCAGTGAGGAGTACGTCCATGCGAGAGCATGCAGGAACACTCCTCACACTCGCAGTGTCTGTGCCGGCTCCATTGCTGGGCATCTAGTCGGGTAGAGCTGCTGCTTGGGTTCCATGCTGACTACGGGTGCTGTCTGTACGGAGTTTGTACGTTCTCCCCGTGACCTGCGTGGGTTTCTTCCCACACTCCAAAGATGTGCAGGTTTGTAGGTTAATTGGCTTTGCTATAAATGTAACTTGTCCCTAGTGTGTGTCGGATAGTGTTGGTGTCCTGGATCGCTGGTCGGCGCGGACTCGGGGGGCCGAAGGGCCTGTTTCTGCGCTGTGTCTCTAAATTAAACTACACTACGCTGGGTGGCTGATGAGTAGAGCCAGGATGTTTAGGCACTAAAAAACTCTGAAATAGCCAGGCAAAAACAGCCATAATAAAATTACAAAAAAGGCACGGAAAAGGCATTTATTGACAAAAAAAGCATAAAAAGGCCACCAAAATATGGTTAAAATAATAATATAAAAGTAGACTACATTAAATGACCAAAGTTGCCCGGTTGCACATAATTACCAGCATTTTTTCAAATTATCTGGGGTTGCAATATGCCGTCTGTCAGACAGAATTTGCTTCAGTTGTGAAAAACGTCTGTCTGCCTCAGCTGTGGCCACTGGTGCATACCCGGAACAAGCTACAGGCTCTCTATTCATGTCGATGGGGGGTGAGGGAGGGTGGGGTGTGAGGTGAGGGGGGGGGGGGGGGGTGGAGGGGGGGGGGGTTGTGGGTGAGGAGGGGTGTGAGGAGAGGGGGGGTGGGTGGGGTGGGGTGTGAGGGGGCGTGAGGGGGGGGGTGTGAGGTGAGGGGGGGTGTGAGGTGAGGGGGGGTGAGGTGTGAGGGGGGTGGGGGGGTGTGAGGTGAGGGGGGTGTGAGGTGGGGGGGTATGAGGGGAGACGGGGGGTAACGTGAGGACCCAGCGATCTTTCTTGTTGCAGACTAAGTTTGTGCAATGCCCGGACGGGGAGCTGCAGAAACGCAAGGAGGTGGTGCACACGGTGTCGCTGCACGAGATCGACGTCATCAACAGCCGCACACAGGGCTTCCTCGCTCTGTTCTCAGGTGTGGACTGCCACGCACCCCCACCCCTCCCCTCTGTGGGGCGGGGTTGTGCTGCCTCTGGCCGTGAACTCCAGCCACTCGCCTCCCTCCGTGTGTAACTTGCCCCCCACATCTTCAACCCTCGCCCCTCACGCTTGGCCCTCTACTATTGGATGAGTTGTGACCATTAAACACTCGCCTCTTGTTGCAGGCGACACCGGAGAAATCAAGTCTGAAGTACGAGAGCAGATCAACGCCAAGGTCGCGGAGTGGAGGGAGGAGGGCAAAGCGGAGATCATCCCTGGGGTGAGTGCACAGACCCACCGCCGGCAATCTTCACCCCCCAGCTCCCGGCACAGACCCACCGCTCTCCCCCACAGCAGCAGATCCCAGCACTGCCTCCCGCCCACTCTCCCCGTCCCGCCTCTCTCGTCCCCCCCTCCCTCCCCGATGTTCACCCCACAGCAGCAGTGCCCAGAGCTGCCTCTCCCCCTCTCTCAACATCCCGCCTCTTTCGTCCCCTCTTCCCCCCGATGCTCTCAACCCCCTCCCCCCTCCTCCCGCCCCTGTACCTCCCCCACAGCAGCAGTGCCCGGGGCTGTCTCTCCCCGGGGTGGTTTGTGTTGGGGCTGAGGCGGTGTGTGGTGTTGGGCTCCACAGGTTCTGTTCATCGATGAGGTTCACATGCTGGACATCGAGTGCTTCTCCTTCCTCAACCGCGGCCTGGAGAGTGACATGGCTCCCGTCCTCATCATGGCCACCAACAGAGGCATCACCAGGTAGGGCACTCACCCACCCACTCACCCACTCGCTCCCCCACCCACCCACATATGACAATTAAGTGCTCCTGACTGGACATGGGGCGGGTGATCACATCCACTGACACCTGTTGTTTTTCAGGATCCGTGGGACAAGTTACAAAAGCCCTCATGGGATTCCCATCGACCTACTGGATCGCCTGGTGATCATCTCCACCTCTCCCTACAACGAGAAGGAAACCAAACAGATCCTGAAGATCAGGTGATCAGCTGGAGTGTTGATGTCTGGACAGCTTCTTGGGTTTAGTTCCGAGAGACAGCATGGAAACAGGCCCTTCACCCACCGACCAGCGATCCCCGCATACTAACACTATCCCACACACACTAGGGCCAATTAACCTGCAAACCTGTACGTCTTTGGAATGTGGGAGGAAACGGAAGATCTTGGAGATCTGCAGGTTACGGGGAGAACATCCAAACTCCGTACAGACAGCACCCGTAGTCAGGATGGAACCCGGGTCTCTGGCGCTGTGAGGCAGCAGCTCTACCCGCTGCGCCACCATGCGGAGTTCCAGCAGAGGTTGTGACCACAGGCCCCTGTCCACTTGCTCATTTATCCCACGTTCCGCGATAACCTGCTCAACCACGCTGGCACTGGGCCCACTCCCACGGTGAAGGGGAAGGCCGGGGTGGGGAGAAATGATCACCAGCTAGGAACCTCACACTGAAAAAACACACAGAGTGCTGGAGTAACAGCGGGTCAGGCAGCATCTGTGGAGAACGATAAGATCAGGACCCTTGTTCTTCTCTCCAGAGAAGCTGCCTGGTCCTGCTGAGTTACTCCAGCACTCTGTGCCTGCTTTCAGTGTAAACCAGCAGTTCCTTCCCACACACTACTGATGTTCCTCTGACAAAAACAGCCCCTCAATGGGCTTAGTTAGTGAATCAATTAGAATAAAAACTAACGTTACACCGAAGGGCTAACACAACAGTTCATGATCGTTGGTGATAGGAACAGAATTAGGCCATTCGGCCCATCAATCATGGCTGATCTATCTCCCTCCCTCCTCTTGTTTTGTGTTTGAGCAAGTTATTATAGACGGCCACTTTCATGTTTCTGGGTCGGCAGGTAGTGCTGCAGTGATGTTTGCTTTAACCAATGCTCTGTGTGTCGATGAACAGGTGTGAGGAGGAGGATGTGGAGATGAGTGAAGAGGCCTACACCGTGCTCACCAGAATCGGCCTGGACTCATCGCTCCGTTACTCCATCCAGCTCATCAGCCCCGCCAGCCTGGTGTGCAAGAAGCGCAAGGTGGGCCGTGTGTCCCTCACACCTCCCCCTCTCCCTCCCCCTCCTCATCCTTCACCCTCCCCCTCCCCCTCCCTCACACCTCCCCCTCCCCCTCCCCCTTCCCCCTCCACTCTCCTTCACCCTCCCCTCTCCCTCACACCTCCCCCTCACTCTCCCTCATGCCGGCCTTCACCCTCACCCTCCTACCCCTCCCCCTGCCTCCATTCCTTCCTTCAGCCAAACGAGCTTAGGAAGTCCAGCATGTCCCCATCAACTCTCACAAACTCCTACAGATGGGCCGTAGAGAGCATTTTATCTCGAGCCTGTGTATGTTTCAGGGCACGGAGGTGCAGATGGAAGACATCAAACGTGTGTACTCGCTGTTCCTGGACATGGCCCGCTCCACGGACTGCATGAACAAATACCAGGACTCCTTCATGTTCAACGAGATCAGTGAGTGGTCACGGCAGCAGCAGCAGCCCGGTCACTGGCCCTGATAGTGTACTCAGCATTTGTACGTGTGTGTGTGTGTGTGTGCGCGCGTGTGTGTGGAGTGTTCACACGGGCCAGTGTGCTCCACTGAAGTGTAAACTTTATATTCAACAACAAGGAAGCTCATTTTCAAGTTCACATTTATTTAAAAAGTCCATGTTTGTGGCAATCTCCTGTGTTGTGGATGATGGTTAATAAACCACAGCTAAACACACTGGCAGTCTCAGCCCACTCACCCAGTACATGGGCAGCTGGCATGCCGTGCTGTGGGGCTTTGTGTGAGTGTGTGTGTGTGTGAGGAGCTGCACCGTGTGTCGCGTGTTATGCTGGGAGCCAGGGTGGGGGGGGGGGGGGGGGGGGTGTCGTAGCGGTGCGTTGCCGGGACCACCGTCTACAGCCTGCATTCACCGCGGTCTCTGTTGCTTTGCAGAGGGCGAGGCGATGGAGACCACCTGATGAAGACCCTCCGTCCCGGGGAATCTCTGCTCCGTCGCCACCCACCAGGTCTTGCGGCCGTTTGTGTTTTACAGCGTTTTGTTTAATAAATTCTCAATGTTGTGACAATTAGAGTTTAGCCGTCACTTGTTGTACGGCCACCCACTCCCTGCACCCCCACACACACCCGCACCCACATCCTGCACCCCGCACCCTGCACCCCCACCCACACCTTGTACCCCCACACACACCCGCACCCACACCTTGTACCCCCACACACCCGCACCCACACCTTGTACCCCCACACACACCCTGCACCCCCACCCACACCTTGTACCCCCACCCACACCTTGCACCCCCACACCTTGTACCCCCACCCACACCTTGTACCCCCACACCCTGCCATAAAACAGCAGAGGACAGTTCTGGACAGCATGACAATGTCAGTTCTACAAAACATGTTGTTTATTAAACTCACACCGGCATCACACAGAGCTCTGGACGGGGGGGGGGGGGGGGGGGGGTGAGGGGCTGCACAGGGCAGAGTAGAGGAGGGCGGGTGGTGGGGGTCTGGGGTGAGGGGACTGGCGTAGCAGGGTGCAGGTGTGAGAGGGGTCAGGGTGGAGGTCAGGGCCGAAGAGGGGGAGAGGCAGTGGGAGGGTGGGGGGGGGGGGGTGAGGATGGAAGTGGGGTGGGGGTGAGGTTGAAGGGGGTTAGAGGGGTGGGGGGGGGGGGAAGTGGGGGTGAGGATGGCAGTGGTGGGGGTGAGGTTGAAGGGGGTTAGAGGGGTGGGGGGGTTAGAGGGGTGAGGGGGGGAAGTGGGGGTGAGGATGGCAGTGGTGGGGGTGAGGTTGGAGGGGCAAGGGGGGCAGTGGACGTGGCCGGTGTGCGGAGAGACGGCAGCCAGCCGTGCAGCGTTCAGAGCAGCAGCCTGCGTGTGCTGCAGAAGTCGGGCATGATGCTCTGCCTGCTGCAGTCGGTGTTGTGCATCTTGCACAGGCTGCACCCACAGCTGAGGGCCACCGGGTAGGTGTAGGTGGGCTCCACCCGGACACCGCAGCCCGGCAGTCGAATACTCTCGTAGCGAAGCGCCTTGTATGTGCACACATGCTGGTACACGGACAGCAACGGGCTCTTGTACACCGACTCCTGCACACACAACAAGCAGACCGTCACTTACACATTTATCACACCAACCGCATCATCACCAGATGACCAGAATGGTACACGCAGTCTTGGTTTTAAGGGAGAGTTAGATTTAGCTCTTGGGGCAAACGGAATCAAGGTATATGGGGAGAAATCAGGAACAGGGTACTGGTGTTGGATGATCAGCCATAATAATATTGAATGGCGGTGCTGGCTGGAAGGGCCAAATGGTCTACTGCACCTATTTTCTATGGTTCTTACCGCAATAATCAGTCAGGGTATTGGGTACAGACACTGGACACAAGGTGATAAACATCGCGTGGGATCCAGGAGAGAGCGGAATGGATGGAAAACTGGATCCATGGAAGGAAGCAGAGGGTGATGGTGGAAGTTGCTGCTCGGACTGGGGGCCTGTGACTAGTGGTGTTCGGTGCTGGGCCCGTTACTGTTTGTCATCTACATCAATGATTTGGATGAGAACATACAGGGCAAGATTAGCAAGTTTGCTGATGATACAAAAGTGAGTAGTTTTGCAGATAGTGAAGATGGTTGTGAACAATCGCAGCAGGATCTGGATCGATTGGCCAGGTGGGCGGAGGAATGGTTGATGGAATTTAATACAGAGAAGTGTGAGGTGTTACACTGTGGGACGTCGAACAAGGGCAGGACCTACACAGTAAATGGTCGGCCTCTGGGGAATGTTGTAGAGCAGAGAGATCTTGGAGAACAGGCAGACACAAAATAGCTGGAGTAACTCAGCGGGACAGGCAACATCTCTGGAGAGAAGGAATGGGTGATGTTTCAGGTCAAGACCCTTCTTCAGACCGATCTAGGAGCGCAGGTGCATGGTTCCTTGAAGGTGAAGTTTCATTTAGACAGGGTGGTTCAAAAGGTTTTTGGCACATTGGCCTTTAACAGCCAGAGGTTGAGTATAGAAGTAGGGAGGTCAGTTGCAGTTATATAAGATGTTGATGAGGCCACATTTAGAGTGTTGTGTTCAGTTCATGTTATAGGAGAGAGGGTGCAGAGAAGATTTACAAGGATGTTGCCAGGGCTAGAGGCTGTGAGCTTCTTGCCAGAGTTGAGGCATCGACGACCAGAGGGCATAGGTTTAAGGTGAAGCGGATTTTAAAAAAAAATATGAATAGGTTTAAGTTAAAGGGGGAAAGATTTAATAGAAACCTGAGAAGCCTTTCTCATTCAGAGGATGGTGGGAAATAGAACGAGCTGCCAGAGGAGGTAGTTGAGGCAGGTACGATAGCTTTTCACTTTAGTTTATTGCCACGTGTACCGAGGTACAGTGAAACACTTTTGATGCATGCTAATCATTTAATAGACATTTAAGGAACTAATGTACTACAATCCTGCACTCGGTGACAAAATCATCAGACATAGGAACAGAATTAGGCCATTCGGCCCATCAAGTCTACTCTGCCATTCAATCATGGCTGATCTATCTCTCCCTCCTAACCCCATTCTCCTGCCTTCTCCCCATAACCCCTGTACTAATCAAGAATCTTACTACCTTAAAAATATCCACTGTTTGGCCTCCACTGCTTCTTGTGGCAAAGAATTCCACAGATTCAGCGCCCTCTGATGGTCGGCATGGGGAAGTTGGGCCGAAGGGTCTAATGCTGCTCCTATGACTGATGAACAAGGGAAGATAGATGGACATTGCCAAACGCGGGCAGGTGGGTCTGGTGTAGACGGGGCACCCTGGTTGGTATGGGCAAGTTGGGCCGAAGGGCTGTCCCCGTGCAGTGGTGTCTGGCGCTGCTGGAAGGCGTTACCTTGGTGGGGCAGTAGCCACTGCAGACGGTGGTGGTCAGGCTGACACAGAAGGGGCAGCCATCCTTCTCAGCAGAGATGGTGGCGTTGGTCGGCCGGCACAGGTGGTGGGTCTGGGCAAGGTTGGTCAGTAACAACAACAGCAGCAATGTGGGCGCCATCCTGTAAAACACAGCCGTTATTCCCCACAAATACACACACAGAGTGCTGGAGTAACTCAGCGGGTCAGGCAGCATCTGTGGGGAACATGGATGGGTGATGTTTCGGGTCGAGACCCTGCTTCACATTGGGATTCAGGAGAGAGGGGAACAAGAGATGTAGACGGTGATGGAGAGAGATGTGGAGCAAATTAATTAAAGATAGGCAGAAAGTAAAGATGACCGGGGAGGCACCACACTGTCACGGGGAACGGAGATGCAACTGTCTAATGCATGAACATCGTTCCCAATGTCAGGACAGCTGCGATGCGATGCAATCTCACTGCAATAATGCCTCCATTCTCTTCTGCAACTATCCATGTTCTCCACAGATGCTGCCTGACCCGCTGAGTTACTCCAGCACTCTCTGTGTTTTGAATGTTTGCTTTTGAAACTTTTCACTGTTGCCGGAAGAAAGGGCATAGAGGCCAGGGTGAACGGCACTAGTCTGTCAGCCCGACCCGCCCCCAGACCACAGATCAACTTGCCATTACCTGGTTGCCGTCTCTCTCTCTCTCTCTGTAGCTCTGATGCTGGCTGGTGCAGGAGGAAGATGCAGAAGTTTAGCTGAGCTGCAACTTTTATGTGCTCTGTGACACCGGCCTTAGTGATCAGACACACCGTGACAATCACTTGGGATTACACACAAGGTTGTCGGCCGATCTGCACCTGGTCCCTGCTCCTCCACCGGGCACCGTGACCCACAGTGAGATGTGAATCTGAGCAACACACAGATGCATCACTAAACACTGGGAGAAGCACCTGCAGATGGTGGTTTAGACACAAAATGCTGGAGTAACTCAACGGGACAAGCAGCATCTCTGGAGAGAAGGAAATGGGTGACGTTTCGGGTCGAGTCTGAAGAAAGGTCTCGACCTGAAACGTCGCCCATTCTCTCCAGAGACGCTGCTTGTCCCGCTGAGTTACTCCAGCATTTTGTGTCTCCCTTCATCATAAAATATGCACATGTTTGTGTGTACGTTTAATCATGCATGTATGTGTGTGCATATGTACATGCATGCGTGTGTATCCGTGTGTGTGTGCATGTATGAGGCTATTGTATGTGGCGTGTACACGTGAGCAGATGCATGGTGGGTGGAGTTGCTGTTTCCGTGAACATGTGCCGGCTTCAGGCAGCTTGTGAACTCTTAACACTGACCCGAGTTAAACCGTCCATCAGATGCTGTTTCTGACAGCTTTGTCCATGTGAGTTGCTGGTTCCCAGTTAATTAATATGTTCTGGGTGATTACAAAACCAGTGGTTCCTTCAGAAACAGCCTTGGGCAGTTTATAATAACTGATCACAGCAGCAGACCAGAGGTTGGTGAAGATTAGTGTTGGCCAGAGGATTGGGAATATTTTGGAAACTAGCAGAGATGATGCATAGAAAAGTAGAGAGGGATAATGATGAGAGTTAACAAACGAGAGATCCTAAAAAACAAGAAACTGCAGATGCTGGTTTACCAGAAAAGACAGAATGCTGGAGTAACTCAGCGGGTGAGGCAGCATCAGTGGAGAACATTGAAGGGCCCTGGCGTTTCGGGTCTTATTACCCCACTCTTACTCCTGTGAACCAGCACTCTAAGTCAGTTAAAAAAAACTCACAGAGAAATCATGACCAATAAATTATTTATGCAGAGATAAACGTTTCTGTTCATGTATTTATTTTATTTAATTTTCATTCGCGGATAATGAACTATGGCGGCTGGAATAAAATTCATCCAAAATAAATGCTTCCAGGATTGGAGATGAATTCTCGATTGTGATTCCCCGTAAACTGTGGGCCAAGGTGGGGGGTTGGTTCACCAGGTTACACCAGGGATGGTTGTTCCCCATGGGTGGGGGGTCGGGACAGCACTTGTGGACGGACAAGGGGGAGGGGTGGGATTGAGTGGGTAACCCACAGGAAATGGCAGGAAGCAGATTCGATGGGAATGTCACAAATTGGACAATATTTGGATATGACGAGTGTGGAGGGGATGGGAGTGGATTAGCTGGAGAGCTCGGTGAGAAAGGATCGATGGGCTGAATGGCCACTTTGGGAGTTCCTGGTCCATGATTCCAGCACCATGTGGGACAGGAGACGTGGAGTCTGGCCTCCCCTGGAGGGAGTGGCGTCTAGACGATGGCTGGCTCCTTGCTGCCGTAGGTCATAGACTGGGTCTTGTACATGTTTGGGACGGTCAGTATCTCTGGGGTGGACGGTTCACGGGTCACCACCCACGGTGCGGTCAGTGGGCAGTAGACGTCCCGCGTGCGTTTGACGTCGCTGGGTGGGGGGTACGACTCCTGGAAGAGGGTCTTCATCCCCCGGTTGGGGACGGGGGGGAGGCGTCTGGGCAGTCGAGGGATTCGTGTCGGGGTGGAGAAGACGGACGGGTCGATCATGGGGCCGGGTGCTCGGACGATGCGCTGCGACCCCTTGGGGAGAGGATTCTCCTTCAGTCCGTGGCCCCACGCCTTGGGGTAGTCCTCCGTCTGCCAGTACGTGGCAATGTCCTTCTTCGCTATGCCTTCCAACTCAGCCCTGCAACGGAGAGGGGACAGGTGTGGTGACCCAGTCTACACAGTGGGGGACAGGTGTGGTGACCCGGTCCACACATTGAGACACAGGTGTGGTGACCCAGTCTACACAGTGGGGGACAGGTGAGGTGACCCAGTCTACACAGTGGGGGACAGGTGTGGTGACCCAGTCTACACAGTGGGGGACAGGTGTGGTGACCCAGTCTACACAGTGGGGGACAGGTGTGGTGACCCGGTCCACACAGTGAGACTCAGGTGTGGTGACCCAGTCTACACAGTGAGACTCAGGTGTGGTGACCCGGTCCACACAGTGAGACTCAGGTGAGGTGACCCAGTCCACACACTGTAACACCCATACACATCCCACTTGTAACTGAGAAAACCCACAGGTCATGTAATAAAAACATAGAAATCCATGAAGTGATTCCTCGCCGAACATCTTCGCTCGCCACCCGTCACCAGTGCCACCATGTCTACCCAAAGTCCCACGACAGCGCGTCGCAGTGACGGCGCCGGATGCCCGTGCCGTGGTGCTTTATGTCATAACGACTTTCTGTTTGCAGATGCTACACATTATTGGTGCCGTGTTAGAGGAGTTGCCCCATCATGTGCTCAGGCAGCATCTGGGGTTTTGCGTGCAGTTCTGCTCTCGCCCCCGTGGACGTTTTGGAGAGGGCGAGGTTTTCCAGATCGCCGCTGGGATTAGAGGGCGAGGTTTTCCAGATCGCCGCTGGGATTAGAGGGTTTCAGCTACAGGGATGGGTTGGACAGGCTTGGATTATCTTCTCTGGAACGTTGAAGTCGAGGGGAGACCTGTGAGAATTGTATAAAATGATGAGAGACAGAGAGTCGACCATCAGATCCTTTGCCCCAGGATGTAAAAATCAAAGACTAGAGGGCACAGCTTTAAGGTGAGAGGGGCACAGTTTAAAGGAGATGTGTGGGGGGGCAGGTTTTTTGACACAGAGGGGGGTGGGTGCCTGGAACGCACTGCCAGGGGTGGTGGAGGCAGATACCATAGAGGCATTAAGGCACATGGATATGCAGGGAATGGATGGATACGGACCACGTGCAGGCAGAAAAGGGTTAGTCTTGGTATCGTGTTGGGCATGGATGTTGCGGGCCGAAGGGCTGCTCCTGTGATGTTCCTATGTACCAGGTGTGAGCAGCTGTCACTGTAGCAAGGTGGCCCTCACAGGTAAAGGTACAGAGAGAACAAACATACTTTTTAAAGGCCCTGAAGTCCTTGTTGGTGGTCGACAAGTAGATGTCATTCAGTCGGAGAACATCCTTATCCCGGACGTAGAACTCCTTCCCTGCCATCACGGGGTTCTCTGTGCTCGCCACGATATTCTGCAAACATTAAAGAGAAGTCATACTCAATCTTTAGAACACATCTGGAGGACAATGTTGGTTGCCAGCGGCAAGAAAATGTAAAGGAACAGAGGAAAGATGCACGACAATGGTTCCTGGGCCAAAGAACTAGTCACACGTAGAGATCAGAGGATCAAAGTGTTTTTATCAGAGATCGCAGAGACAAACTCTGAAATACATTAAAAAATGGTCGATGGTTCTGGACAGATGGTGTGAAGCTCCTCCACCAGTGGAGAGATTGAGGCCATAAGGTCATGTGATAGGAGCAGAACTAGGCCATTCGGCCCATCAAGTCTACTTCAATTGAGACTGATCTCTCTCTCCCTCCTAACCCCATTCTCCTGCCTTCTCCTCATCACCTCTGACACCCGCACTACTCAAGAATCTATCGATCTCTGCCTTAAAAATATCCACAGGCTTGGCCTCCACAGCCGTCTGTGGAAATGATGGTTGGAAATTCACACATTAATGATGGGAAGCTGCGTGTCAGAAGGAGGTCATTTGGCCCATTGACCACCTGCTGACCGACCCAGCCATTAAAATCAATCGGGATTCCCATCCCACAGCAGAGTGGGCACAAGCCTGGACCAGTGTCCCCGCACACCATACCTCCCTCCTCCCCCCACCTCACTCCCTCTCCCTCCCACCACAACCCCCCCTCCCTCCATACCTCCCTCCTTTCCCCCTCCCCCACCGCTCTCCACCCCCCCCTCCCTTGCTGTGAGGCACAGACTCCACCACTGCCTCTAAGAGTCCCTCTCTCGCTCCCTCTGCCTCAACAAGTCCCTGAATCACAACCTCATGCCCCCATTCCAGACTGTGAGAATTTAACATTCAGCGTTGCAGATGTCACAGACACAAAGAAAACGACCCAGCTTTTATCTGTGATAAACATTGTTCAGGACAGAAGATGAGGGGAGAGGTTGAGCCTTACTTTAGTCGGGCCGTTGGTGAGGTGGTTGGCGAGGGGGAAGGGCTGTGGTCCGGCCTTGAACGCAGTGTCCATGGACTGAGGAAGCTGGCCCGTATACTTGTCCTTCATCTCACTCGTTTGGTTGGCCATGTTTAGTGGAGTCTTCCAGTCCCTCCGGCTCAGCTGTTAAAATAAGAGCAGGCGATCTTCAAACAGAGTCTGAAGAAGGGTCTCGACCCGAAATGTCACCCATTCCTTCTCTCCATAGATGCTGCCTGTTCCACTGACTTACTCCAGCATTTGGTGTCTAACTTCAGTTTAAACCAGCATCTGCAGTTCCTTCCTGCACCACCTCTTACGTTACACTCGTACTGTATCTGAGATTTATCTAAGTGCTTATGTGTAGTGATATTTGTACTGACCTGCACACAAAAATTAATTTTGCTGGACGTCAATGACAATAAAGTTCCATGGGGAAATGCGGCCATTCAGTGGTAGAGCTGCTGCCTCACAGCGCCAGAGACCCGGGTTTGATCCTGACTACGGGAGCTGTCTGTACGGAGTTTGTACGTTCTCCCTGTGACCTGCGTGGGTTTTCTCCGGGTGCTCCAGTTTCCTCCCACACTTTGTAGGTCAATTGGCTTGGTATAAATGTAAAAATTGTCCCTAGTGTAGCGATGTTACAATACTTACCTTCAGCGGGGCTGCAGTTCTGCCACTGGCTGTGTGCGCGACTTTGAGGGGGGGGGTGGGATTAAAATGCTGTTTTCCCCTGCCTGTCGGCGGCGAACTTCCTCAGGCTGTTAAGCTGCTGCAGAAAAATCGTTCCGACATCCATACTCTGAAGTTTTTTTTTAAATCGCGGGACAATTTAATCGCTGGAGTAAAATAAAAAGCGACTTCTAACGCCGTCAACGGCTACAACGGGACGGATCTCACGTAGGGGACAAAACAAAATGTAAGTCGTTTATTTTACATATAAACTTGCTTCTTAGGATGACTTTAATCAAAATTTCCTTGGCGAAAGTGTGATTTTAGCCCCATACGAACCGGCAGTGTTTTTCCTGCTGATATGGGGTTCAAATTCACCGCAAATGCAATGTTCCAATCGATCGCATTCCACAAAAACCCACTCGCAAGACGATTTAAATGTCCATTAATTTACGGGAATTAAACATTAAATTCCTTCCATTTGGCCTATAAGTTCATGACAATGAGATTTAAAAATCATGTTATATTGTGAATTCTTGCGTGAATGTTATTTGGACACTTAGGCTATTTAAAAATGTTAACCTTTTCTTAAGAAATGGATAGATGTTTAGATCTAGTAATTGAATTTTGTAATTAGCTACAATTAGGTAACTAACTAATTATATGCTTTAATTTCAGGTCATCCAAGTAAGATTGTTTCATATTTGTTTCAGAATGCGAAAATCTATAATAACTGAAAATTTCATTCAGTTCTCTTAATTTTTAAGAAAGTTATGGGTTTTTGACTGTCCTCGATCACAACTTTTGAGATGTCAATGGAAAAGCAATAAGGAACAAGATGCTAATTTCAGAGTATGAAAATGGCCATAACATTTTTAATGTTGAAGATATGAAAATGAATTAGGTGTCAACTTAAACTTATTTTTATGCTTTATCTGATGGGATAAATTGCAGACGATTTTTAAAATCTCAACATTTTGTAACATTGCTACTTTGTAGGTCAATTGGCTTGGTATAAATGTAAAATTTGTCCCTAGCGTGTGTAGGATAGTGTTAGTGTGCGGGGATCGCTGGTCGGTGCGGACTTGGTGGGCCGAAAGGCCTGTTTCTGTGCTGTATCTCTAAAGGAAACTAAACTAAACAGCTGAGAGAGGGTCCAGGACCAATGTCGGCCTCACCTTCTCACTCAGATCCTTCATGTAATGGACATCCCAGTGGTTGGGCACCTTCACATGCCGAGGGTGCCCGAGGATGCTGTCGATGGTCTTGAGGTTGTGCGCTGAGCCTGTCGTGGTCTCGTAACAATTGTAGACCTCATCGTAGGGATGGGTGATGTCCAGTTCCTTCAGCTTCGGGGGCAGAGGATCCTTCAACAATGACTGAAACCGGCAATGGGAGACAAGGAGACTCACATTGAATATAGAACCCTCCTCTGGATATCTGCCATGACTCCACGAGGCAAATGGTGTCGCAGGTGGATGGGATGGTGAAGAAGGCTTCTGGTGGTCAGGGTCTAGAGGGCTGAGGTTGGAATGTTGTATTAGCAGACCTTGGTGAAGTCCACCCTGTTTAGAATATTGTGTTTGGCTTTGGTCTCTGTTACAGGGAAGATGCCTTCAAGCTGGAAAAGCTGCAGAGAAGATTTGCAAGGATGATGAGGGCCTGAGCTACAAGGCAGGGTGGGGCTTTACTCCTTGGAGAGCATTTGGCCGAGGGGGTGATCTTATAAGGTCAGAAGGACAAAAGTGATAGCAGCAGAATTAGGCCATTCGGCCCATCACGTCTACGCTGCCATTCAATCATGGCTGATCTATCTCTCCCTCCTAACCCCATTCTCCCGCCTTCTCCCCATAACCCCTGACACCCGTACTAATCAAGAATCCATCTATCTGCAACTTATAGAGATGTATAAAATCATGCGGGGAATAGATGGAGAACTAGAGGGCGTAGGTTTAAGGTGAAAGAGCTGAGTGGAATTGTTTTCACTCGGAGGAGGGTGGTGGGTGGATGGAATGAGCTGCCAGAGGAGGTAGTTGAGGCTGATGCAATACACATTTAAAAGGCATGTGGTACATGGTTAGGACAGGTTTAGAGAGATACGGGGAGGGGGAAGGGCTGGCGCTGTCGGTTACTGACCTGGAGGGGGGAAGCCACGTGCGGGGCCGGGGGTGTGGATGGGTCAGTGGGGCCGGGGGTCAGTGTCCGGACTGCGGGGCCGCGGATGGGTCAGTGGGGCCGCGGGTCCGTGTCCGGACTGCGGGGCCGCGGATGGGTCAGTGGGGCCGCGGGTCAGTGTCCGGACTGCGGGGCCGCGGATGGGTCAGTGGGGCCGGGGTACTGACCCTGAAGCCTGAAGGGGGGAAGCCGCGGCCGGGGCTGTGGTGGAGGCCGATGCCGGCGCTGGTCAGGTGCAGGTCGTGTCTCCGCTCCGGCGCCATCGCGGCCACTCGGCCCGCACTGTTTGCCCCGTCGCCCTGGCAACGGCGCTGGATACAGTGCGGTCACGTGGCCACGTCATTCTATTTGGCAACAAATAAGATCCCACGCTGCAAAGTACAAACACTAGCACAGCCTTGATTCAGCGGTAGTTGTCACCTCACCTCACCGCGCCCGGGGCCGTCTGCAGCTGTAGGTCCCCCCCCCCCCACACAGCAGGGTTGTAGTTTAATCGGCCCGGCAGATGTCAACATGGGCCGTGTTGGGTGCGGGGACACGGTGGACCGATGGTGCAATAACCATCAGGCTAATCTGCACCAGCCGTCTTCAAGCTTGGTTTTGTAGTTTTCCACGATATTTATTTAACCTTTGAATGTTTATTATACCCATTGAGTACTATTTACAAACCTGTTTTGCTGCGGTAAGAATTTAATTGTTCCGTTTCAGTCCATAGGACAATAAAACACGACTGTGACCACTGTTGATATGTAATAAGAGCGACGTTTCGGGTCAAGACCATTCTTCACAGATTCAGGGGAGATAGAGATAAGGAAGCACAAGGTAAGAGAATGAGACATCCAAGGGGGGGGGGGGAAGAGAAGATAAATAGACGCTAGAAGGTGACAACAAAACAAACAAGGTTTTGGTCAAACATGACCTCCATCCAGTGGATTGTAGGAATTTGGTTGAATATGGAGGAAGATGCCTTGATCACCCCTAAAACGTGACATGTAGACTGCGATCCGTGGTGAATGTGGTCCATGTCTCGTCCTCTGATGCCTCTGTCCATGAATCGAATCATTAACAAGCACATTCTGTCAAAGCCCCAGACCTTTAGGCAGGTGCGCAATGTGAAATACGGGCAGCAAAAATACAACACCAAACACGTGGCTAACACCAGTGACACTGACAAGGTTTATTGACAAATTTGAACCAGACTATTTAACGGGAGCAGACATCTCAATCAAACTGTCCATTTCTCCAGTAAGCCATTACCTTGAAGACAGCAATGCAGAGTTATTACAGCAGCAGCCATCACAGGAGCCTTGACTATGAGGGTCTTATACTCACTAGAAGCAATTCAATACCTGATGTACAACACGGCAAATGTTGACCCCAGCCAAGACCTCACTGATGGACACCTGTACATAAGTACACAAATGATTCACACAGCTTTGGAACTAGGTTTATTGTGTATTACACCATAAAAAGGAATTTGATAACATTCACCAGTTGAGTTTCACAAAGCTCGAGAAGGATTCCAAACCATCTGCTATGAAAGAGTCACTAAAACTTACCCATCTTAAAAACGTGTACCTCGCGCTGAAAACTTCCTTCACTACAGCATAAAACCAACAAAAAAAGCTGTGGATTTCTGTTAAACAGGAAAATGAAAATATTGGTCCACTTTTAAAAGTTTGAACTGGCCTTCTCAGTAACCCTCTGCAGGCGGCTCCATTTGGTAACCATTTTCAGGCAACATGTATCCTTCTGCAGGCTGCGACTCCAGGTCAATGTACAAGTCCAGACTGCCTTCCTCAAATTGCTCTGAAGCCCCATTATCTTGCAGCTTGTCAGCTTCCTTATTCCTATCTCTATCCCTATCCCTGTCTCTGTCTCGCTTGTGATCACGGTCACGATCCCGGTCCCTGTCTCTCCTCCTGTCCCGGTCACGATCCTTATCCTTGTCCCTGTCCCTGTGGCTCCGCCTACGATCCCTATCCCGATCCCGGTCTCTATCTCGCTCCTTATCTCTGTCCCGCTCCCTATCCCTCTCTCCCCGTTCTCTATTCTTCTCTTCAGATTCCGGTTTCGGTTCGACTGGTTCACAGACGGCCTCCACTGGCGGTGGGTCATTGTGAGGCGCGTCACCCGCCTCAGGCTGTTCTACGTCTGTACGTTCTTCTTTCTTATCCTTATCCCTGTCGCGATCTCGTTCTCTCTTACGGTCACGACTACGGCTGCGTCGCTTACGATCCCGATCTTTATCCTTATCTTTCTCTCTGCTCCGCTCACGGCTATTATGGACCTTCCTCTCTTCCTTCTCCCGACTGCGAGACCGAGGACGCCGCCGCTCTCTGGAACGGCTTCGACGTCTCTCGCGCTCCTTGTCCCGTTCACGACTACGCTCACTTAACTCGCGACGATCCCGGTCTCGCTCTCGATCCCGGTCTCTGTAGGAAGAAGCATCAATTAATCCAGACAGTTCAAAGATTCCCTTCAGACCCATCTTCATGTGGAAGAGGACTGGTCTGCTGCAAGAATTCGGAGAGGTACTTTAAGGAGCAGCTGAAGAGCTAACCACAAGTGAGGACAAACTGGAACTGTGTATTTTGGACAACTAGAGTGCAGGGAGGGGAGCATTAGGAAGCTAGTGTACACGATGGGGTGTGAACTCACTTTTCTGAGATCAGAGGCATCTATTTGCTGGTCCACTCACACAACCACACTGCCACTGTACTTTAGGATAACTGGCTTGGTGTGAGGGGAGAGTGTAGAACTAATGTGTGAACGGGAGATTGAGGGTTGGCATGGACTCAATGGGTCGCAGAGTGCATCTCAAAACTAAACCCAATTAACGTGCAATGGTATTTCAGAACAGGACAATGAAATAAATATCCAAGCTGGTATCTGCTATGAACCCAAAGTCTTCCAACAGCCTCTACTCCACAACAGCAAATTCCAAGCCCACCTTCCTCACTGCAGTTGCTTGTGGCAAGCTACAAATATAAACAAGCTCAAAGATTCAATTACATAACCACTGGCCTCATTTTCTAAGGATTAAAATAAAGTCAAGCTTTTTCACTGCCTCTAGGGCAGTGGTTCTCAACCTTGTTTGCCCCATGCACCCCTTTCACCATATGTCAGGATGTCATTCCCCCGCTCCTTTCCAAGATTGTCTACCTCATATTGTAACCGATGCATACTGAATTTTGTGCCGCACTGGGGAGCTCAAAGGCAATAAAAAGATCAACATTCAAACAGTTTGAGTTTGCTAATCTGTGGTCCCAATTTCTCCGCTGGTTGAGAACCCCTGCTCTAGGGGAAGCAGACTTTAGAAATGCAGCAGCTACTAGAGGATACACTTGCCTTTCCACCCAAGGGTAAAATTAAAGTGCAGACAAGTATGGCAGCAAGCATTCCACACTGAACGCGATACAGGAGTGGGCAGGTCTGTCTTACACTTGGACTACAAATTCATTTAACTCTTAGTGAAGTCATAGTGATACAGTGTGGAAACAGGCCCCTTGGCCCAACTTGCCCACACCGGCCAAAATGGCCCAGCTACACTAGTCCCACCTGCCTGCATTTGGTCCATATCCCCCTAAGCCTGTCCTATCCACGTGCCTGGGGTACACAAAAGGCTGGAGAAACTCAGCGGGTGCAGCAGCATCTAAGGAGCGAAGGGGGAAAAAAAAAAATCTTTAACACTATCCATGTGCATGTCTATCTGTTTCTTAAATGTTGGGATGGCTCCAGCCTCAAATACCTCCTCTGGCTGCTCGTTCCATCACCCACCACCCTTTGTGTTTGTGGTTGCACAACATAGTTGTCGAGACTGCGCACCTTACTCATTGCTCGCTGCATGGCGACACGCTTACCTCTCATCATACCGTGGTGCATCATCACGACCTGAATGTTTGATATTAACATCTGCACCACCTCTGCGAGTCCCCCCAAGCCCACCACCTGCAGAGAGAAGCTCAACGTCAGCCACATAATACATGCTGCCTTCACACCGAGAGCCCCGTCTGTCAGCACCCACCAACCCATCCCCATCAGAACACTCAAACCTTTGGCACAGGCTACACTCTGTACCGCTGCATTAGCATTCCTGCATTTGTAATTAACAATTTAAGAGGAGCAATGTTTTGGGATTGGGCGTGAGGGTTGGACACCACTGCACCAGACAGACAACTTACCAAGCCTCCTTGGACGCCATCCTTTGACAGTGCGGCCTCTCTCCACATCAACCAGAACTCTCCTCCCATCAATCTTCTTGCCATCTGCGTGTTTGTATGCAGCTGCAACAGAGCGTGCCCACAACAGCAACTACAAGTCAGTGGGATTCAACATGGCCACCCCCACCCAACCCCCACCAACCCCTTATCAAAAAGAAAAGGAATATTAACTATCCATGCAGAAACAAAACCTTTTAGGGAAGAGTTCTGTTTCGTGCCCCCATTCCTCCAATATTTGGA
This sequence comes from Okamejei kenojei, assembly GCA_035221665.1. Lineage (NCBI taxonomy): Eukaryota > Metazoa > Chordata > Chondrichthyes > Rajiformes > Rajidae > Okamejei > Okamejei kenojei. Next base: position 817,133 of record CM069167.1, on the reverse strand, counting down.
AGCAGGCTGTTAAATTAAATGCAAGATTCAGGGCTGGCTCCTCATTTTCTCAATACATCACTGAATCCCAATAAATTGTGATTTGACTACATATGGCAGTTAAATTTTGATGCATTTAGGATATTTTAAAGTGAGTCAGTTTCATTGAAAAAGGAAAGAGCCAACCCTAGCTAGTATACAACATTGAGCCACTGAGATCTAATCCTGGAGAGGGGAAAAAACATTGATTAGAACAACTGTTAATTGAATCCATCACTCGCACACTCACTCACGCAAACAATATTGTCGATTCAGGGGGAATTTTGGCCCCACAAATAAAAAACTTTAAAAAAGTTCCGCTGGCTGTTTGGCAACTGAAAATGGAAACAACCAAGTCGTAAGCATCTGAAAACAGGACAGATTTGGAATGGTTGAAACCTCGTATACAGCACTCAACTGTAACTTTATTCAACCGCAGGAGTCAAAATCCTTAACAGTACTAACAATTCAAGAATGACCCAAGAGTGTCCTACACCCCAGCATTACTACTTTCAACTAGACCCCAACTTAAAAGGAGTGGGAGTTTAGTTTCACAAGTACACTTATGGCCTTCAATCAGGATCTAACCACTGCAGCAAACAAATCAATAAGACAGGAAAGGCAGGAGTCAAATATGAAAAATGTTTCCACTATCCCCCAAGAGTAGGCAACTTATTTTTGGATGGTGGTGGGACTTCTTTAAATATTCTTGATAAGCTACCAAAGTAGAATCTTAGAAAAGTTATTCCCCAACTCTGGTCCTTCTTTAGATGCAGTGTAATAGACATCATGATGATACACTGAACAAGGAAAAACCATTCACAATGCAACATCTCTTGTTTTGGTTGAAGACCACAAGCTCTGCCACTTTCAGCTTGGTAGGCTTTGATCTCAATCGAACCAGACCCTTACTCTTCAGGGCAACATTGCCATTTCATCGCTGAATTCGATTTAAAGCCTAAGATTCGTCAGAAAAAAGGACAAACTGCTCCTCCTTCAGAATTAACACAAATTCAGGAGAGGAAAAATTGCAATATATATATATTTTCATCCTAGTCTGTTACTTTCATTCATAGTGTTACTGGCACCCATGATAGTTTGGAATTATCATCTCAGCCACACTAGAACTGGGCCATTTGACCAGGGTTGCAAGATCCTGTGTTAATTTGTTTAATGGGGTTCCATCCGCTATGCACCTCCGGGGAGAAAGAAAAATGGATAAAAACAGGAACTGAAGGGACAAAGAGAAAAAATAAAATAAATTGATATAAGCACTACACAGCACCACTAACAAAAGAAAAGAGATTTTACCTGTGTTTACTTACAAAAACTGCACTTTAGCCCCCTGCACTCATGAAAATCGGGATGCTCTATCTCGCCAACAGATGGTACAATGTTCAGTGTTTCGACTTCCACTGTTTGTAACTTTCTGCTGCTGAGGATTTATCCTTTACTTACTGCACCTTACCTGCTTTCAGCAGCGATTGGGTTTTTAAAAAAAAGATTTTTCTACATCGGGCGTTTGATTACTTTAACAAGCATAGTCAAAGGATAATATATTTACTTATTTTTTAAAACGGTATCAGCGAAAAATGTCTGATTTGTGGCTTTTTTCCTCATTCCAGATTTACTTTGCAATCACGGCAATCTGAATGTCCAAAGAATACCAACATCTACAGAATTCAATCCACAGAGAACAAATTAAATGGGATTTGTGTGTCTTACCACCAGATGCGTTATACCAGTAATATAAAAACACTCATTCTAGCTTCTTTTTCTTCAACACGCACATTAAATGGTATTGTTGTTATTTAAAACAAACCATTGCTACATGGCACAAGGCATCAGAAGGTACATTTCAACAGGCCAAGTACAAGTGATAAGACATCATCCTTTGTGCAGCAGCATTGAACTACATCAGACCCCAGGAGAGTTCAATTATAAAGATGCCAAGTACCATCTTACCATCCATCACCTGTGGGATTTATAAATGTTTTTAGATTAACACCATATTTACATAAGAGATGAACAGAACTTTCCAGATATAGTAATTGTGTATGGTCTTGAAGTCCACGTTGCATGTATAACTGTTTAATTTTCAATTTGCAACATATTCAAAGCAGACACAGGATAGGTAAATGACCTTCCCAATTGGAAAACTGAAGGATTTATTTCCCTTTCATCAGGACACAACATTTCACAATATCCTAGAAGCAACCATTAAGTTCATTAAAGCACTGAGTTGTGGTAACAACAAAATGAAAAACAGACAATACTTGTGTTAACAAGAGTGATGCTGGGAATTATTCGATTAGTTTCTTCCATGAATGACTTTTCCTCTTACTATAACAGTTAAAAGCTGCTTATTTGTGTATCTGTAATATGTTAAAATCGGGAAGGAAACATTCCACTTCTCAGATGTAATATTTTTTGTTTGGAGAATCTTTTTAAAGAATGCTGTGTTTGTGTTAATACCAACATTTTCCACAATTTCACACTGGAGGCACCTATTGCAAGAACTGTAAATAACTAGACTGCAGTATAGTTACAAGCTTGGCGAAGAAGGGTCTCGACCTGAAACGTCACCCATTCCTTTTCTCCACAGATGCTGCCTGTCCCGCTGAGTTACTCCAGCATTTTGTGTCTACAAGCTTGGCGATTCTGTTTGTCCAAAATATGCTGCACTTGCCAGCAACAGTACTAATACGGTAATGTTACAGCAGTTGAAAGCTTGAACAGAATAAATATATTAACGTGACAAATCATCTGTCATTTCTAGAGTGCCCCGCAGATCAGAGAGAAGAGGGGCAGGGAACACTGGTGCCAAAAACAAAACATCTGGATCTTTAAAAATCGTATAGAGGGGGACCAATCATAACTTGCTCAATAGCCGGTGCAACAAGATAATCCATTTGCTCATTTGTTTTCTTTTCAAAATATCTAGACAATTAGACTGTGTGTAATAATCCATGTCTGTCAATGGAACTTGTAGAAGTTAGATCCAGGCAATTTCAAGGATCCTGTAAATATATAACAGCCTCACCAGCTGGCACAACATGTGTAGCATTTCCACAGTACATCTCAGCTTACCATTCACCATGGAATGAAGTTCCAAATGATACTCAGGTCCCAGTTATTACACAATATACATTTTCTCAAAAGCAGTGTTTCCTACCAAACCAAGGAGCAGATATAGCATGTCTCCCTCTTTAATACCAGGTATTCTTTGAACATTCGATCCATAATGAAAAATTCAACAAGCCAGACAATCCCGTTGCTTTAAAAAAAAAATAAACCTTTTACCGTGTTTTACCAATCCAGCATTGCTTCTGTGCTCTCTCTCGCATGCCTCCATCAAAGGCCTCCGCGATGTAGATGGGGAAATCCCTTCACACAGCTTACCTGAGCCCTCGGCTCAAACTTACTTGACGAGCCGGTTTTGTTTTAGAACAATTTGTTTTTTAAATGACTCTTTATATTTAAAAAATCCCCTGTAAATGTTTTCGGCACACATGAATGGGAATTGAGCTGCAGAATCCTCTTTTGGAGGCCCACAATCTAAGTTCAGAGCTTTATAAAAAAACTTAAATGCAAGACATCAGGGTAAAAGGTAAGAATGTGTTGAGGGTTTAAAAAAAAAAACGGGATTATTTAAAAAAAACCTATTTACATCACATTGTCATTAGGCACATTATTGCTCACAGTGTAAACAATAGCAGTTTATGTGATGTTTCCCAGAAGCTTGGCTTATAGTGGATTGCTCATTTTCATTATTAGTGAAGAGAATGTCCAGAAAAGAATAGAAAGACAGAGAGCACACAAAAGCAAGCATTTTATATCCAGACAGAAATTAAGATATCAGAGAGCAAGTTTCCATCGCACTGCAATCTCGGAACATCATTCAAGAATGTTCAAAAGGAAGGTTTTTAAACAGTTTAAAAAATAAAGCCTAGCCCAACCAAAGAAGATGTTGCAGCTCTGAAATCTATGATTGCTACATTATTAATGCTGCCTGCGAACCTTTCCAGTGATTATAAATGCCAAGTTAAATTATTGTTCAGCACTTTATCTCTGAAAAGTGGCCAGTTTTCTCGATGACCAATTTGTGAGATTATCTTGTTTGACAATTCTCATAATCACAAATTCAAAAAATATTAATGCATTTGGTTAGCTTCCAAATTTATATAAATATATTTTTCGAGAATAGCCAATATTAAAAAAGATTTTTAAACTGCAGATATTGCGCTTTTACCACTAAGGGAGTCGATTGAAAGCATCCGTACCATGGATAACAATCTAGCCTCCACATTTCACCTCCAAAATACCCACTTTCCTCAATTCGTTTCAAAGTTATGCAGCTGTCATGTACACCCATTCTGCTGCGCTCTCCACAAATTTAATGCATAGTAACTGCCACCTTCTCCTCCTTTGAAAATAATGGTGAAAGCCCCTTTAAATTCCTAAGGAAAGTGGAGAATTCACCTGCGTTGAAAGCTACAATTATTTTTGTCTAATTAATGGGAAAACTCGATGAAAGCTTCCAATCGAACATCAACCTGTACAATACGCTGATAATCAAGGAAATACTCTGGATCAAAGAGACAAGGGCGAGGAATAATATCCATCGAAAGGCAGCCCTTTCTAGACTTCAGCTATATATTGGGCTGCCTGCAACAAACTGCTAAAAATGGACAGCATGACACATATTTTTCTAACTGACAGGGAACAACATTAGGGCAAACTAAATCTGATATCAAACACCAAGTTCATCATACTGGAGCTAGAGTTGTGCCAAACAAATTAACTTGTACTATTATTTTCTGTGTACAAAGGATGAAGCACAAATGGTTGCCATTAGGCACACCAAGTCTACTTCACAATTTGTGACAGCAGAAATTAAAACTAGAGACATGGTGGTACTACTGAAAATTCACATTCTAAACCAAAAAAACAGTTAATTTGTTTAGTTTGTGTTAGTGAGGAAACAGAAATCTTCTCTAGCTGCCCCTTCATATTACTATTAATTCTCCCATAAATACATACTGCAACACGCCCAATGCAGAGCCATAGTTGGCAATCCAAGATAGTCATTTTTTTAGAAAACAAAAATAAAAGATTTCATCTGACAAGATTTTCACATCTGCTTTAGACTTTGTAGTCCAAACTAACAGACTACAAAGTCATAGCTTGGCCTACAAATCTATTCACTGTAGACTCTCTAGACTTAACTCAGGAAGTTAGAGGGGCTTGTTAAATGCTACAACCCTACATTGATAGCTGCTGACTGCTGTCCTACTCAGTGGTCAACAGCGGACACGATGAATTGGTAGCAAAATATTTGTAAAATTAACCTCACTGATCTGGATATGGATGCACAGAAATGTGTTTCTTGAAGGCTTGATCCTTCTATCCACAGATATGAATGCAAAAAATAAAAACCTATGTGAAATAAATTTGAGTTTCAAATGTATTTGCTGATGCTAGGCCTACATCAAGCATAGCCCTTATTCACAACTCAAGCACCCCCCCCCCAAAGAAAAAGTACAGGGGGAGTCATAAAGTCCAATAATTAAAATGAAGCATCGCTGCTCTACTCTAGCGGTATGCAGGGGTGCAGAAGTGCAGTGACGTGATCATGGCTGCCTCTTGGGTCTGCATAATTTGCCTTGCACGTCCAATTTTCCCTACATTGGCAAATCAGAACTCAAGCCCAAGCTGACTTCTAATAATTCAAACCTTCAAATGTCCATAACACCACTAAAAACCCTGGCGCAAACTGCATACTACCTAAATACTATTTTAAACTCACATTTAAATAACTATATTGCATCCTTTAGACAAAAAAGCACTGGAGGAACACAGCAGGCCAGATAGACACCCATTTCCAAAAACAAACCTCCCGGGGATACTAAAATAGCATATAGAATTTTCACAGCTAACTTGGGTAACTGGTTTTCACAGTTTCTGGATTATTTTACAGACTAAAACATATTTTTTCCCCGCCCTTCTTTATTTAAGGAACAATTAAAAGAAAGTTGATTTCTGTGGAGCAAGATTCTCCATGCAAATGGCCTCGTATTCTAACCACTCTCCTCAACACTGAACCTTTCTGCACGTGAACAGATTTTTAACAAAGTTCCATGGTTTGCCAGCAGCAGCAGCAAAACATCTGAAAGTGTCAAAACCTTCCAATCTCATAGCACACCTAACACGAGGCACAAACCACCTTCCTGAGGCTGAGAGAAATTAACAGTTCAACTCATTTAGCACAGTTAATGTAGAAAACAATTTTGGAACAGAATCTTCAAGACCAAATGTTCTCACTCTGCTGTGCTATTCCTACCCAGTTGCACAAAGCAACAACTTAAAAAAAGTCTTTAAAGGTGCAGATCCGAAAGACAGGAATGAGGGACATGCCACTGAGTTTCTCTACCCCAAAGATCCATGGTCTAACAAGTAGCAAAAGAGCCAGTACCCCTCCCTCAAAGAGTCATGCCTACTTTTCTGAATCACCTTGTGTTTTGTGTAACCTCACCTAAACTGATCTATTCATTGTTTTTTAGTCTCTCTTTCCTCTCATTGTGGTGATGTATTGCGAGTTCTTACCCATCATACAAACCCATATACCAACCATACAATGAGATGTAAGGGGAGCAATAGCATCAGCTGCAAGCCAGCAGTGGCATTTGCCATCAGAATGGTGGCTGCAGTGACAATAGAAATAACACAGAATTAATATACCCCTGCTTGCAAACAGTTGCACAATTCACAAACAAACTATGTATTTAAAGAAAAATACATGCACCAAGAGACCCCTTTCACAAGATGGTCTGTGACCAAGCAAGATTTACATGTCATGATGTAAATTGTCTCCAACACAGTAAAAGATGGAATGTGCAGATACGCTTGAACTAAATTATGGCACAATCCTTGTGTTTGGAGATTTCCCATATTTTAAGGCAACAAAAATACTGCATGGCCAGAATATAATTTTCAAAATCCATTTCAAATGCAATTTAATAAAAACAGCTGTAATAGAAAGAGAATGGTCTTAAATTGCAACTTCAAGTATTCTGTGGCCCACTTAATTCAGCCCCTACTGAATGGAGCCCAAATGAAATGATTCATGAACCTAATTTGTAATTTTCAAAGCAGGCACCAGCAATTTTGACAATCCATTGAAAGGTCAATATCAATGTTTCTGAAAACCAGTAAAACAGTGAAAGGGGCCCAATGGTACAAAAGGTCTACTTTTGAAAGTGTGCAAAAAAGACCAATCCCCCATAATTATCAATTGGTATCATGCCGTTTAGTCTTTGGTCTTCACACAGATCATTTCTGATGGTGTGAATACTTGGACTGATTAATGAGGACAAGTAGACCTTCAATGAAATGAAGGGGGAAAAATGTCCTTAATGCTGCTGTTTCACTGAAGACAGCAACTCACTTGAACCTTTCCCATTAGGAAAGGAAAGCAACTGCAGTGCAGAAAGGGAAAACAATATCCCCCAAACAACCTAATAAATGTGAACAGATTAAAATACATTTTAGGACAGCCAGGTAGCAGTTATTTTAATTTTATGTTGCACCCTGGCACAGGTCCTATAATCAATTCCCCAAATCGCTTCAAATCTAGGAAACCGTGGGGCAGACATCCAAGTGCATTTAGCAGCATCTGTGCCAATCACAATTAGTTCTTGAACCCCCCCCCCCCCATTAAGAACAGTAAAGGGGAGGACATGATTCCAGTTACTAACAAATAAACTTCCACAGTTGAGCAAAAACTGTGAAGCAAGTCCTCAACATTATAAAGTAATAACAGATAATTAGCAACATGCTATTATCAATACTATACAACTTCCAATATAGTGGAAGGAAGCGGTATACTTACCATACCATCCATCACCAGTGTAACAATGCTGAACAGTTCTCGCCAGACTGTCAACAAAACCATACTGGACCAAATACAGCTGAGTCTTGATAAACATACCAGCCCCAAGCTCCACTTACAGAACAAACTTACTAGCAATGTATGCACTAAATTATGGATAATGCATGGTGTAGACCCAGCATTTATTGGCGCATGTACACATCTATCAGGAATCAGCTGTACTTATCCATTCCAAACCTCCGCTCCAACATTCAAAGGTTGACCGTTCAATCTTTAAGTAATGGCGAAGTTTGACACCAAGGCCAATTTATAAAACATTTTGGAGATTTGTTTCTATATAATGATATTCCTCCAGTGAAAGAGCTGCCAACTCATTTACAAGGAGTTCCCATGGTCTCATATTTAGGATTCAGAGATCACATTTAGGCCCACTGTTTTTTGTTCTAAAAAGCTACCTTTTTGGACATCAACCAGAAAGGTCTAGTAATCACAAAGTCCTATGGCCCTCTCAGATGGCGAAGTACTGCACATCTGTTAATGCCTCTGCATCCCTGCGCTAATATCATAGTTTTACAAGCAGTTCCATAAACACTGTGGCGATAATATGGAAAGAAGTATTGCCTCCAACCCTTGCCTACAGCAGTACACAGGCCTGTCAGGGCAGGTCTGATGGTCACATGGTTATTGTATCCTCCAACAGCTGAGTGACGAGTTTGAAGATTCAGGCCTACATTATTTAGGAAATCAGAATTCTTAATAAATGAGTTCAAAGGCAATTTCAACATTATAGATAACCATTTATGCTTGATAAAAATCTGGATCCCCTAGATTAAAGCATACAAAAATGAATTTCATTCTACCTCAATACATAAAGCACCATACACTAATTAAGACTAGGCAAACTCATCTCCTATAAAATCAGCCTTTCAGCTCGGCCCTAATAACATGATCTAAATCTGAAACAAACAAGGTGCATTCAAACTTGCTTCTTGCCAATTCGAGAGGCACCTGCCTGCCACGAGCAATCCTGCCTCATACTACATCGTAGACATTAAACTTACATGGATATTTTAAAAACTTGCATGAACCCTACAGTTGAGCGGAGAACTGCGTATATTAACAAACCAAGAAACCGACTGCCATCTTTAAAAGGAAAATTACACGTCACAACTTGATGAAGTGGTTTAAACCTCCTGCACTCTAAACATTTCTACCCACTTGATTCCAAATGCTGTTTGCAAGACTCAGTGTGTACAGGTTGATGTGCAAAAATAAAAGTAACTTTGAACATGTATTTGGGACCATAATCAGTGATCAGCCACGTCCAGCTTTTCTCTAGCTAAATCCCAACCAGAAGCAGATCCCAGCAAATGGGAAGTTTGAAGATATCAGGATGCAAAAGAAATTGAAGGCAGGTGTGCACTCAGCAAGTAGCCTAATGTTGCACAACCAGAATGTGTACAACATACAGCTCAGCTGAAGTGAAACCGAGTTATCCAAAGCCCTTCCCCACCCCATGGACACACAAGTTACTTACAGTGCATATCTCGCTCATGTTCATATTCGATAAAAGCGTAACCACGAGGCTTTCCAGTCCGTTTATTATATACCATGTAGATCTTAAGAAAGGAACCAAAAAGCACATCAAGAATTTTAAATCCAATTGTTTAAATATAAACACAAAAAACTGGAGTAAATAAATAAACATATTGCAGTTAAAAACAAACAATACGAATCTCCAGGCGTGCACAATGAAAATGTTTTAAAAGGGGGAAAGACAAGAGAAAAATTAAATGGCAATCATAGATGAACATGTTCTTTTACACTTAAACAGGATCTTTAATAAAAAACAAATTGCTGTTTGCTCTCTAGCAGCCAAGAATTTATTAGACATAGTGCCACCGGAAGGACATATCACTTCCGGTGGCACTATGCAGTGGTGAAGGTGCAGCATTGAACTCAGCTCCTGCTAAAAATCGTGTAAAAAGCTGTTTCTAAAGTCGGGACCGATTTAAAAACATCCACCGGCGGCAGCTTGGTGTCGTGGGAGTGATATCAGCAGATAATATCGAGAAATTTGAGCTTTAATAGGACCTTTAGATGGAAAAAAGGTAAAACATCAAAGGGGACCTAAGAAATCCACTATCAGACTCCTGCTGGAAGAAGATTTGGCAGCCCTCCAAACAGCAACTGAAAGTTCAGACGAAGAATTTGATTCTCAACAAGCAGTATCTGAAATGGCTACAAAAGGAGAGACGAAAAGGACAGAAAAGGAGAAAGAGATGAAGCAGTGGGAAGAAACGGTAAGAGCCAATCTTACTAACGATCGTACCGTAGATCTTACTAAGGAATTCTCCAAAATGCTCACTAATATGAACAAGATACGGGAGAGCAAATTATCTAAAATGGAGGTTAATCTCTCCAAGAAAACAGAGGCTGCACGTGCTGAATCAAAGGAACAGTTTGAATTTTTGGAGCAACAGCTGTCGGATCTGGATCAGAGGACAACTCAGGAATTTGTGAGAATGGATAATGATTATAATAAGAAATTTGATTAATTGAATGAAGGAGTTGATAAGTCGATAGAAGATATGAAGATTGAAATACGTGAGATGTCTCGAGAAATATCGACCCTGAAAGAAGAACAAGGGGTTAATCGGGAGCAATTGAATAAATTGACTGATAAAATTCAACACTTTGAAGCTAGATCAAGGAAACAGAATTTGAGGATTGTAGGAGTAAAGGAAGGGCAAGAGCTAGGAATTTTAATGACTGAACTCATTACTAAAATACTCAAAGATGTCTTTAAGTTGAAGGAAAACCCGGGGATTGATGTGGCACATCGGGTAGGTTGCTCCAGAAGAGAAATAAATGTGCCCCCAAGACAGATTATTGTGATTTTTTTGGACATTTCAAGTTTGGACAAACTTATGAAGATGATACCACATGAGGAGAGGCTTACATTTGATGGAGAAATTGTCAGATTCTACAGAGACTACCCACGTGAAATACTGGAAAAAATAAATAAATTTAAAAGAGTAAGCAGCATTCTGCAAGGTAAATCAGAGGTGAAATACGAAGTAGTGTTTCCCGCGAAAATGAAAATTAATTATAACTCTTTTCAACGCGCCTTCACAGACCCGGATTTGGCATTTAATTACGCACAAGAAATTGTAAAGAAAATAGAAAAAAACAGAAGGCGGATGAGTAAATGTCTATTGGGAATCTGTGCTGTAATTAAGACGATGGAACTGCTCTAGACATTAACCAGACAGGCTTATCTGTCAGGAATGTGTATGCAATGAACAGGCCCTGGTTTCAACCTTGAACAGATAAGGAGAAGAGAAATAACTGAAAGAATATTTTGAAACAACACGATCAGATTTGAAAGAAAATCAAAGGACATTATGGACTTAAGAAATGTTTTATAATACAGTATATATGTAATGTAAAGAATTAATTAACTATATAAACTTAATATCACTAATTAATGGTTATGTATATTATAGCAATGTTATACTAATATGAGGAACCAAGGTAGTAACCTAATGGATTTAGGGGATAAGGGCATACCTGCCAACTTGTGAGAATGAAAAATCGGAATCGTATTAGTCTGACGTCAGTGAGGGCGGGGCACGTGACGTCAGTAAGGGGCGGGGTACGTGACGTCAGTGAGGGCGGGAAAGTGACGTCAGTGCGGGGGGGGCAAGTGACGCCGAACGCCACCGTGGCGGGGCGGGGTCATGCGGCTGCGTGCTGACGTACACCCGTGCGTGCCCCCATAAGCGGCGCAGGCGCGGTGCGTTCTCTCGCTGTCTCCTCGCCGCCGCCGCCGCCATGGGTCGCATGCACGCTTCCATCCCAATTCCGAATTCCAATTTTTTTCGGAATATTGAGGAAAAAAATCGGAATTCGGAATTGGAATGGAAAAATCGGAAGAATTCCGCCCAAATCGGAATGGTTGGCAGGTATGTAAGGGGCATACAGAGATGATTGTTATTAACAGATATATAAGGTTAACTTGGTTGAAAAGAAATGAAATATAATTTAGGATGTACGCTAACACATTATAATTAATGAAAAGGGGTATAAGAATATTAGAACATCATAAACTTGTGGGAAGAAAGAGGCGTTAATGATCTGGAGAAGTTCCAGAGGTTTGGGCTGGAAGATGGTTGTATTTAAGATAAGAAATGCAACCCTTGAAACAGGCTGGTAATTAAGGTACTGATGAATACTGTATATTCGGACAGGGACAGGGCAGGTGTTCACATGTTTTTTTAATTCTAGGACTCAGGGATACCGAGCAAGTAACATAGGTTTAAAATCGGGGTAGAAAAGAGAATATTTGAAACATTAAGGATGACTTTTTTTCCCTGATATATATTAAGACATATTTAGATGAAACGGCATGTAGTTATAAATCCCAATGTATTTAGGTGGCTGAACTCAATGTATAATTCCATCTACGGAGGTCAATCAATTTTTAGCCATCATAGATGGCTTCTTGTATTTAGGGTATCACCTTTTTGATACCTTAAAATCGCGTGTTTGTTGTTGTTGTTGTTGCATTTACTTATGTGGCTTATTTAACTATTTTTCTTTCTTTTCATCACTATTTTTCAACACACCCTTTTCTTTTTCTTATGTCTTGTAGGACCGAGATGAGAAAATCGTTTTTCACACAGAGAGTGGTGAATCTGTGGAATTCTCTGCCATAAAAAACACTAATATAATAGATTAGTTCGTTGGCCATATTTAAGAGGGAGTTGGATGTGGCCCTTGTGGCTGAAGGGATCAGGGGGTATGGAGAGAAGGCAGGTACAGGATACTGAGTTGGATGATCAGCCATGATCATATTGAATGGCGGTGCAGGCTCGAAGGGCCGAATGGCCTGCTCCTGTACCTAATTTCTATGTTTCTAGTACACAAAACTTATTCAAGAATTGATTATTTTTTAGTGGACTCAAAACTAATACCATATACGATTAATCCTAAATGCCACATCAGTATTATTTCTGATCACTCCCTGCTGACTTTTACTTTAAAACTTGAGGGAATGCCAGGTACAATTTTTTTTTGGAGATTAAACTTAATCTTATTACTCTTGCTGATAATATTCGATTATTTCAGATCACAAAACAAGTACAATTTGAATTTGAGGAAAAACCACAAACTTCTAGCACGACAAATGAAGAAACAAGAAAAGGAAAAAGCAATTCGTAAAATCAAATCACAGAACGGGGAACTATTAACTTTACCTAAGAACATTAACAAAAGGTTTGCCCAATTTTATCAAAATTTATATACATCTAAAACTAACATTGAAGACAAATAAAATTATATTTTTTTTAGATAAATGTAACTTGCCAAAATTGTATATCTTAGAACAAGAGGAATTAGGAGCCCAGATTACAAGTGAAGAAATAAGAGAAACAATAAAATAATTGAAAAATGGGAAGACTCCAGGGCCTGATGGTTTTAATAATGAATTTTATAAAAGATTTCAGGAGTTAATGGTCCCACGATTATTTAAATTATACAGCTATGCTTTTACCGATACGAAATTACCAGAAACTTTAGCAGAATCTACAATTACGCTTATACCAAAAAAAGATAAAGATCTAGAAGATCCGGGCTCGTATAGAGCTATATCACTTTTAAATACAGACCAAAAAATTTTAGCTAGAAGATTGAGCAAATATATTAATAAATTGATAAACCAGGACCAAACGGGGTTTATACCCAAAAGACAATCATTTAACAATTTGAGACGACTTTATAATATAATGTATGCACATAAAGGGGAAAAGGAAGACTTATCAGTTATATCTTTGGACAGAAAAAGCATTTGATCAGGTAGTGTGGCAGTATTTATACATAGTATTCCAAAAATTTAATATGGGAGATAATTTTATTAGGTGGGTAAAATTATTATATGATAAACCTACAGCAAGAATATTAACTAATAATACGTTGTCTCAAAAATTCCAACTATCACGGGGCAATAGGTAGGGATGTGTTTTATCACCCCTGCTATTTGCCCTTATGATAAGAGCCACTGGGTGAAAGGATAAGAACTCACCCGAATATTCAGGGATATAATTCTAAGGACTCTAATAATAACATTTCATTATACGCGGATGATATACTTTTATATATTAGAAATTCAGAAAGGAGTATCCCGAACGTATTAAATGTAATAGAGGAATTTTGTTCCTTTTCTGGATATAGAATAAATTGGAATAAAAGTGAAATTATGTCATTACATCCTCAGAAAGCGAATCATCTATTAAAATTTCCATTTAAAATTCCAATGGAAAAATTTAAGTATTTAGGTATTCAAGTTACCAGAAGATATAAATCATTATTTACCACTAATTTTAGTCCTCTATAAAATAAATTGAACGCTTTGATTACATTTTGAAAAACGATCCCACTATCATTAATTGGCAGAATAAATGCTATAAAAATGATAGTGCTACCACAAATATATTTATTTCAATCCATACCAATATATATACCAAAATATTTTTTTTTAAACTAGAGTCTAATATTACTAATTTTATATGGGACTACAAAGCACATAGAATTAAAAGAAATCATTTGTGTAAACCTAAAGATGTAGGGGGACTTGCACTGGCTATTTTTTTATATTATTATTGGGCAGTGCATATTAAGAATATTATTTATTTGTTGGACTGTCCTTCTCAACAGATGGAATGGATAATAATGGAGAAAGAGGATTGTTTTCCTTACGATTTAGGAGCGATCCTCTTCTCCCCGATAAAATTGAACAATATATTATATAAGAAGAATCCAATTATACACAATATAATTTGAATTTGGAAACAAATAAAATTAAATTTAAAATTAAGAAACTTATCTTCATTAACACCAATAGTGAATAACCCGGTATTTAATATGGATAAAACATATAGACAATGGGAAAGACTGGGAATTAAAAAGTTGGGTGACATGTATGAAATGGGAAATTTATTATCATTTAAACAATTAAAATTAAATTTTAATTTGAATAATAACCAATACTTTAAAGTTTTTGGTGTGACATATTTGATATATTCACTAGTTTATTTAAGATAAAAATGGAACCTAGCATGGAAATGATTATCTTTGGAGATGTAAAATTAAATACATCCCAAATCTCATTTTTTAATTATGGTTTAATAATAGCAAAAAAACTCATACTTAAATTTTGGAAAAAGGCTACTATACCAACACACAAAATGTGGATTGGTAATATGTTGGAAACGGCACATTTGGAAGAATTGAGACTCCTCCTAATAGAAAAAAAAGACCAATTCTTAACGAGTTGGTCTCCATTTACTGACCTTGTGGAATCATGCGGTGTAATATCATAAAATTAAAAATTCTGGGTTTGACTGAAAATTGATTAAGAATATTAAAAACATTTTTTTTTAAACTGGTTGCGTGGGAGAATCTCCTATCTGCTTTACTTTCTCACATTTCTTTCTTCACTCTACACTCACTAGTAAAAAATAAAAAAATAATAAAAAAAGGACAATGTAACATACAAATGAATAAAATTCACGACCAGCATGTTCCAGTGAGGACGAAGGATAAGGATGACCAGGTAAGGGAACCTTAGAGGTGGTAAACACGATCATAAAGAAAAAGGAAGCGTACAGTTTAGAAAGACAAAGTCAGATATGGCCTTTTAGAAATTTAAAGAAAGCAGGAAGGGGTTCAAGTGTTCAACAGGAGCCATGAAATGACTGGCAAATTAAATGGAAGAAAACCCCAAGGCTCTTTACACATACATTGGAATGATGCCTGAACTAGGGGGTATTAGCAACAAGGTGATTGGAGAAGCAGGATTGTTTTTGTAAGGAACATCAAAGTTTGAGTGGAGACCAGATAAACATAAATTTATGAGAGGCATAAAACAAGATGGTCAAAGTTTTAAGATGTGTGGGCCAGGTTTTTATTATATTCAGAGTGTCTAAAACATGCTGCCAGGGTTGGCGGCTGATGCGAGAGAGGCACATTTAAGAAGCTGTCAGATAGGCATGTGGATACGTAGGTTAAGGAGGCATATTGATCACATGCCAGCAGTGGAGTTTAGTTTAACTTAGCATCGTGTTCAGTATTGACAATGTGGGATGTAGGGCCTAATCCTGTGATATACTGTTCTAGAGTACTATGACTTAGTTTAATGACAGTTTAAAACATTTTTGTATCACAAGTACTTACTCTTTTAATGGGACCATAGACCTCAAATTCACGTCTCAGCTTGGACTCTGTTGTGTCGTAGTTCTGTAATAGAGAGGAAACAGTGAACCACTTATTTACATATTTAAAACATTTTCACATATGCAGCAATGGCTGCTTCTTATGGCAAATTAATTTAAAATGTGTATTTCAGGTAGTTGCCATTTATCTCTCCACTGAGGCAGCAGTTTTCCTGCAGCATAACAGAACAATAGAAACTTGTGCTCAAAATCAATCGATTCAGATGATACCAAATTGCAATACACCCATTGGACGACAATTAGTCAAGATGAAGAAGAAAGATTAAGTACAACATCCAAAACATCACATATCTACTCTCAGGGTTATGAAGCAATCCACAAATTCCTTGGAACTATGCTATAAATTAACTCGCTAGATTTACATGTCAATCTGTTAATGAATGTGGACATCAATGGTACGGCTCGTAATAAGTGATCTGGTCGCTCCCTATGAACTAGTCCATTTTGAAGGGCAGTAGAATCAAGTACATTGACGGGTGAAATATGCAGTCACACGTAAACAGCCGTGCACTTCCGTTCCAGGGCGACGTTTGGGACGGGACAGATATTTTACAATGCCGTGTAAGAATTTCAGATGCTGGTTTAAATCGAAGGTAGACACAAAATGCTGGAGTAACTCAGTGTGTGAGGCAGCATCTCTGGAGAGGAATGGGTTACGGTTCGGGTCTCGACCCTTTTTCAGACTGAAGAAGGCTCGAGCCAAAAAGTCGCCCATTCCTTCTCTCCAGAGATGCTGCCTCGCCTCACCCGCTGAGTTAGTCCAGCATTTTGTGTCTACCTATTTTACAATGCTATCGCTTAACGGCCACTACTCGTGATATCAGCCCTATTACCCAAATTTATATAATTACGCGAATTTAAATCTATGTGCTCCCACAGAGGGAGTAGGAGCTTGATCAATTGTCCAAGTATGATTCTGTCCCATAACAACCACTGTAATGATGTACACTGTCCCAACAACTATGCATTCAGAGCTCCCGATGAGGCATCCTTTATATTGCAGAGACCAAGCATAGACTAGGTGACCGTTTCAACGATCACTAATGCTCCGTCCACCAAGTCCTGCTGGTGCTCCCGAATGCAAGCCTAAATTAGTAGCACCATTCCAACAGCATTTTACCAATCACCCCTGCCCCACCAGAAAAAAAGAGAACAT
The DNA here is from genome assembly GCA_035221665.1 of Okamejei kenojei. Classification (NCBI taxonomy): domain Eukaryota; kingdom Metazoa; phylum Chordata; class Chondrichthyes; order Rajiformes; family Rajidae; genus Okamejei; species Okamejei kenojei. The sequence continues at coordinate 799,774 of CM069167.1, read as the reverse complement.
AAGATGAAAACTCACCACTCTGGCAACAAACAGAGTCTTGAAAGCATCGCCTTGTGCATTTGGATCATTGTGAGGATCCCCTGTCAATGATAAAATGTGCACTTAGTTGAGGCAGTCGAGTTCTATTTCATATCAGACATACTTAAATTTTGGAATTTCCTCCTCAAACATTTTTCCTCCATTAAAATCTATTTCATCAAATGGACATTTGGTCACCTTGTGTCTCGGTTCAATATATCCCTGCCAAGAACACTGGAACCTTTTACTATGTTAAAAGGCTTTATATAAACAGACATCCAAAAAGCAATTAAGTTTAACTAATTCCATATTAAATGTTCTCATGTTACACCTGCAAACCATGAAGCTATGTGCAGAGTATGCCTGTAAACCCAGATGATTTATTTGCCTTCAAGTGTCTGCACACAACCACTCATAATTCTGACATACGTGGTGTAATATTAATGCATCCCCATGTTGAAGAAGAGTGCATGTCAAGGACAGTACAAGTTGCATGGATTTACTACACATTGAGTATTGAGCAGAAAACAAAACGACCGACACATCCGTACACTTACACATCTTAAGTTCATTTTCAACTTCCTGTTGTCTTCTCTCAATCTTCTCACGTCTCTGCAGAAGGAAAATCCCAGACTTCAATTTCACACAGGTGAACCCCCAGCAGTGGAAAATGCCGTAAGGGAAGTATTATACAGGCAGGAACATCGAATTGACAGTCACTTTTAGCATTCAATCCAAGTTTGGCCTAGCTGTATGAAACAGAGGTTACGTCAAACAGCCCATTCGGTTTTATTCCCAGCTGAGCAGTAAAATGGACACAAGGTTTTCTTTAACCAATTGATGATCAAGATTTTGATCCGCCTCAGTGATGATGATGCTGTAATAAAGTGCAATGTCCAAGGAGTCCGTGGACATGGAACAAAGTGCGGAAAGGTTTGTGATTTCAATACCCAACATCACTAGCAAAGTTTTATTTCTTAATAAATAAGGAAAAAATAGGAATACAAAACTATTCACTGAATAGTGATAGGCTTGGATAGAGTGGATGTTTCCACTGGTGGGAGAGTCTAGGTTTGGAGGTCATAGCTTCTGAATTAAAACATGCTTCTTCAGGAAGAAGATGAGAATTTGTTTTAGTCAGATGGCTGGTGAATTTATGGAATTCTTTGCTACAGACGGCTGTGGAGGCCAAGTCAACGGATATTTTTAAAGCAGAGATAGATTCCTGATTAGTAAAGGTGTCAGGGGTTATGGGGAGAAGGCAGGAGGATTGGGTTAGGAGGGAGAGATAGATCAGCCATGATTGAATGACAGAATAGACTTGATGGGCTGAATGGCCTAATTCTGCTCCTATCATGTATGACCTTATGAAATGGAAGTAGCAACCAAATCAAAATTACAGCAAAGGTATTTCTGAAAATGCCTTGTTTGCAGGCACAGTCGCTAACTGACCCTTCCACTGACGATGTACAAATGAAGACCAGCTCCATTCTTACCTTCCTCTCCATGCGCTCCTCGCGAGTCTCAGCTCTTGTCGGTGGCGGGGCATCTCTGGGGTCCTACAGGAAGAACATGAGTGGTTGAAGATTATCAAACTATAGTTCACAGTACATCCACATGAAGAGAACTTTGCTCTGCTGCACAGTTGCTTCCATTACAACTTCATCTCCAATACACTAATGCCTACTTATCATGAATCCATGCCCCACCTGGATGAGCACCTATCTCCCCTTCTATTCATTCCTCTGGCTTCACATTTCAGTCTCTTCTATCCCCATGTCACACTTTTTGCTCTTTCGCCCAACCATCTGCCAATAAAACTCCCTCACCTGTATCCATCTATCACTTGCCAGGCTTTATCTCACCCCACCTCTCTACCAGCTTTCCCCCACCACTAAAATCACTGAAGGATCCCAACCTGAAACAACACCTATCCATGTTCTCCAGAGATACTGCTTGACCTGCTGAGCAACACTTTTGTGTATATTTTTGTAAACCAATAGCTTCAGTCCCTTGTGCCTACATGAATCTATCTGCCTTTAATTGACAAAATATAAGATTACTCAATGACTTTGCCTCCATTAACATGTGAGGAAGAGCTCAAAAATCCCATTCCACGTACGTCTTGTAAACTTCACGGAACAGCTTTCCAAAGCAGTATGTTCTCCCTTAAAATGGTGCCAATACTGTACATTGTTGGCATTCCTAATTAGTATATACTACTCTCCAGCCTTCAGTAAATAATGTACAGGACACCTAGATTTATATTTTTCTTCTCCTATACACCTGATCTGCAAATCTTCTATGAATTAAGACTGGTTAAACATTTTTTATCCTCAGACAAAAGCCAATTTCACATATTCTAGTCCTATCACTTATGATCTTCCTTGAAATCTTTTAGCCACATGCTGTGCAGTCTCTTGATGGCTTCTTCCACTGATGTCTCACTTTGCTGCATTTGTGTCATTTAGCAACTAAACATTGCGTGTCTGGGTGCATAAACTATGGGCCAGAGAAGGCCACATTTCTGTCTAAACTGGCTAGCAATAAACTGGTTTCTCCTCCACAAAACGTGTCAGAAGGGTCTCAACCCAAAATGCCATGAACATTCACTCCACAATGGGGAGAAGGCAGGCATGGGTTATTGATTGGGGACGATCAGCCACGATCACAATGAATGGCGGTGTTGGCTCGATGGGCCGAATGGCCTCCTCCTGCACCTATTTTCTATGCTGCCTGACTTGCAGAGTAAATCCAGCACATTGTTTTTTGCTCCAGATTGGAGTATCTGCAGTCCATTGTGTCACCACATTGGCTTTGCCCGATTACCCTTCTCTGTGCTACCCCACTATTGTCCCAACTCCTCAGCCCCAATACACACAGCCAACATTTCCCCCCACCCAAAAGCAGCCCCATCCCTAGGGCACCTAAAGCCCCCCACCATCCCCAATATCAACCCCTACCCCACATGCTCACCCCGACCCCACCACCCCCACAATTCATTCCCACTCTTCTTCTTACCCTCTCACACCCCCCACCCCAAAAACCTGCACCCCACCCATTCCCTTCCCCACTCTCTCTCTCACCAACACCCCTCCACCCCACCATCCCCTCTCCCCCCAACCTTCACCCCTCCCCCCACACCTCTCCCGTCCCCCCCTCACCTCGAAGTGCGACACGAAGCGTGCGATGCCGGAGTAGGGCTGGCTGTGATGCTTCTCGTGCGGCAGCTTCTCGAGCGGCGGGAGGAAGGGCACGGGGTCGCGCGGCGCGAACAGCGCCAGCAGGTTGGGCGGCAGGAACTGAGTCATGGCGGCGGCGGCGGCGGCTCCTCGCCAGTAGGTGACGGAGCGGCGGACGGTGGCGGGCGGTCACCGGTCGCCGCCACTAACTACTATAACTGATATAACCGTGTAACTAGCGTAACTAGCGTAACCCGCAGCGCGGCCGCGCGCCTCCCGCCGACCTCGACAACACAAAATGGCGGCGCCCCTCTCACCGCGCCGTATCGTGTCGTGTCCCTGCGCCGCCTCCCCGGCCTCGGGCAACGAACCACCCGGGGGCAGCCAACCTCCCCTCTGATCTTCCAGCCTCCGCCCTTAGAATAAATCGTCACTCCCTCTCACTCTAAGCCCTTTCGTTCGCTTTCTATTCCCTTAAATGCAAGCGCACTATGTTTTCCGCCTTGCTGGGGCGGCGGAGGGGTCCGCGTGTCGGCGCCGCCAGCGCCAGGATGGCGGAGGCGCGCATGCGCCGGATCACACGGAAGTTCCGCCCCGCCCGGCAAGCCCCGCTCCTGCATCCGGCCCATTGGATGGGACGCACGTCAGTCACCGCCCGGCCCCACCCCCCAAGGGTGATGGACAGACGCCGCCTCGCCCTTTGTTGCAGATCCAGGGCCAGTGCATGTTCAATGCAGGAGAGCTCGCACTGCAGGTTCATCCAATGCACACTCAAGGCAGAGTAGACGTGATGGGCCGAATGGCCGAATTCTCCCTTATGACCTTTAATAGACAGTGAAACGTAGAAAAATAGGTGCAGGAGAAGGCCATTCAGCCCTTCGAGCCAGCACCACCATTCAATATGATCATCAGTACCCCGTTCCTGCTTTTCCCCATATCCCTTGATTCCTTTAGCCCAAAGAGCTAAATATGACTCTCTCTTGGAAACATCCAGTGAAACATGCACCCAGAGTTTTGAATTTGTGGAATTCTCAGGCTATTGAAAGAAGCAGGAGTTGAAAGAACATCTTCCAGGTCTTTGTTCATAGAGGTGTGAAGCATGGAAACAGGCCTTTCGGCCCATGCTGCGCAAGTTGGGATACTGGGCTAGTCCCATTTGCTATTAGCTAGCCCCCATGCTTCTAAACCTTTCCTATCCCATATACGATGGCTTTACAGGGCTACAGGCCAAATCCAGAGTCAAAGTTGTGAAAGGGGAAGTACAACGGGATCTGGGGGTCCTTGTACATCAGTCTATGAAAGTAAGCATGCAGGTACAGCAGGTAGTGAAGAAAGCGAATGGCATGTTGGCCTTCATAAAAAGAGGAATTGAATATAGGAGCAAAGAGGTCCTTCTGCAGCTGTACAGAGCCCTTGTGAGACCACACCTGGAGTACTAATGATTATGATATAGTTGGGATCACGGAGACATGGCTCCAGGGTGACGTAGGCTGGGAGCTGAATATCCAGGGATATTCAGGAGGGATAGAGAGAAAGGAAAAGGAGGTGGGGTAGCTTTGCTGGTTAGAGAGGAGATTAACGCAATGGAAAGGAAGGATATTAGCTTGGAGGATGTGGAATCGGTATGGGTAGAGCTGCAAAACACTAAGGGGCAGAAAACGCTGGTGGGTGTTGTGTACAGACCACCTAACAGTAGCAGGGAAGTTGGGGATGGTATCAAACAGGAAATTAGAAATGTGTGCGACAAAGGCAAAACAGTTATAATGGGTGACTTCAATCTACATATAGATTGGGTGAATCAAATTGGCAGGGGTGCTGAAGAAGAGGATTTTTTGGAATATATGCGGGATAGTTATCTAAACATGTATTGGAACCAACGAGAGAGCAGGCTATTTTAGACTGGGTTTTGAGTAATGAGGAAGGGGAGTTAGCCGTCTTGTTGTACGTGCCCCCTTGGGCAAGAATGACCATAATATGGTTGAGTTCTTCATTAGGATGGAGAGTGACATTGTTAATTCAGAAACAATGGTTCTGAAGTTAAAGAAAGGTAACTTTGAGGGTATGAGACGTGAATTGGCCAAGATTGACTGGCAATTAATTCTAAAAGGGTTGACGGTGGATATACAATGGAAGACATTTAAAGACTGCATGGATGAACTACAAAAATTGTTCATCCCAGTTTGGCAAAAGAATAAATTGGGGAAGGTAGTGCATCCATGGATAACAAGGGAAATCAGGGATAGTATCAAAGCAAAGGATGATGCGTACAAAGTAGCCAGAAAAAGCAGCATACCAGAGGACTGGGAGAAATTCAGAGACCAGCAGAGGAGGACAAAGGGCTTAATTAGGAAACGAAAAATAGATTATGAAAGAAAACTGGCAGGGAACATAAAAACTGACTGCAAAAGTTTTTATAGATATGTGAAGAGAAAGAGATTAGTTAAAACAAATGTAGGTCCCTTGCAGTCAGAAACAGGTGAGTTGATCATGGGGAAGAAGGATATGGCGGACCAATTGAATAACTACTTTGGTTCCGTCTTTACTAAGGAAGACATAAATAATCTGCTGGAAATAGCAGGGGTCCTCGGGTCAAAGGAGGAATTGAGTGAAATCCAGGTTAGTTGGGAGGTGGTACTTAAGGAAGTAGCTCAGGAAATAGTGGATGCATTAGTGATAATCTTTCAAAACTCTTTAGATTCTGGAGTGAGTTCCTGAGGATTGGCGGATAGCAAATGTAACCCCTCTTTTTAAGAAGGGAGAGAGAGAGAGAAAACAGGGAATTACAGACCAGTTAGTCTAACATCGGTAGTGGGGAAACTGCTAGAGTCAGTTATTAAAGATGGGATAGCAGCACATTTGGAAAGTGGTGAAATCATTGGACAAAGTCAGCATGGATTTATGAAAGGTAAATCATATCTGACGAATCTTGTGGAATTTTTCGAGAATGTAACTAGGAGCGTGAATAAGGGAGAAGCAGTGGATGTGGTATATCTGGACTTCCAGAAGGCTTTCGACAAGGTCCCGCATAAGAGATTAGTATACAAACTTAAAGCATACGGCATTAGGGGTTCAGTATTGATGTGGATAGAGAACTGGCTGGCAAACAGGAAGCAAAGAGTAGGAGTAAACGGGTCCTTTTCACAATGGCAGGCAGTGACTAATGGGGTACCGCAGGGCTCAGTGCTGGGACCCCAGCTATTTACAATATATATTAATGATCAAGATGAGGGAATTGAAGGCAATATCTCCAAGTTTGCGGATGACACTAAGCTGGGGGGCAGTGTTAGCTGTGAGGAGGATGCTAGGAGACTGCAAGGTGACTTGGATAGGCTGGGTGAGTGGGCAAATGTTTGGCAGATGCAGTATAATGTGGATAAATGTGAGGTTATCCACTTTGGTGGCAAAAACAAAAGAGCAGACTATTATTTAAATGGTGGCCGATTAGGAAAAGGGGAGATGCAGCGAGACCTGGCTGTCATGGTACACCAGTCATTGAAAGTAGGCATGCAGGTGCAGCAGGCAGTGAAAGAAGCGAATGGTATGTTAGCTTTCATAGCAAAAGGATTTGAGTATCGGAGCAGGGAGGTTCTACTTCAGTTGTACGGGGTCTTGGTGAGACCACACCTGGAGTATTGTGTAGTTTTGGTCTCCAAATCTGAGGAAGGACATTATTGCCATAGAGAGAGTGCAGAGAAGGTTCACCAGACTGATTCCTGGGATGTCAGGGCTGTCTTATGAAGAAAGACTGGATAGACTCGGTTTATACTCTCTAGAATGTAGGAGATTGAGAGGGGATCTTATAGAAACTTACAAAATTCTTAAGGGGTTGGACAGGCTAGATGCAGGAAGATTGTTCCCAATGTTGGGGAAGTCTAGGACAAGTGGTCACAGCTTAAGGATAAGGGGGAAATCCTTTAAGACCGAGATGAGAAAGACTTTTTTCACACAGAGAGTGGTGAGTCTCTGGAACTCTCTGCCACAGAGGGTAGTTGAGGCCAGTTCATTGGCTATATTTAAGAGGGTGTTAGATGTGGCCCTTGTGGCTAAGAGGATCAGAGGGTATGGAGAGAAGGCAGGTATGGGATACTGAGTTGGATGATCAGCCATGATCATATTGAATGGCGGTGCAGGCTCGAAGGGCCGAATGGCCTACTCCTGCACCTAATTTCTATGTTTCTATGTTTACTGTGTGCAGTTTTAATCCCCTAATTTGAGGAAGGACATTCTTGCTATTGAGAGAGAGTAGCGTAGGTTTACAAGTTTAATTCCCAGGATGGCGGGACTGTCATATGCTGAGAGAATGGGTTTGTACACTCTGGAGTTTAGAAGGATGAGAGGGAATCGCATTGAAACATATAAGATTGTTAAGGATCTGGACACGCTAGAGGCAGGAAACATGTTCCCAATGTTGGGGGAGTCCAGAACCAGGGACACAGTTTAAGAATAAGGAGTAAGCCATTTAGAACGGAGATGAGGAAACACTGTTTCTCACAGAGAGTGGCGAGTCTGTGGAATTCTCTGCCTCAGAGGGCGGTGGAGGTAGGTTCTCTGGATGCTTTCAAGAGAGCTAGATGGGGCTCTTAAAAATAGCGGCATCAGGGGATATGGGGAGAAGGCAGGAACGGGGTACTGATTGGGGATGATCACGTATTCAGGCGGTGCTGGCTCGAAGGGATGAATGGCCTACTCCTGCACCTATTATCTATTGCTATATAAGGGTAATAAGTCAATAGTGCATATATAGGCATATTGTTTGCTGATGGAATCAGTGTGTCGAAACAGGGCTTTCTACTCAACCTGTTCATGCCGATCAAGATGCTCCATCTAAACTAGATCCCCCTAAACATTCCTTGTTCTTGTACATATGCAAGTGTCTTTTAAATGGTGTTGTGGCACCTGCCTCAGCTACCTCCTCTGGCAGCTCGTTCCAGAGACCCACCACCCTGTGTGGAAAAAGTTGCCCCTTGGGTTACTATTAAATCTTTCCCCTCTCGTCTTAACTTATGTCCTCTGCTTCTCGATTCCCCTACCTTAGGAGAGAGACACTGTGCATTCACCCAATCTATTCCCTTCATGATTTTATACACCTTTATAAGATCACCCCTCATCCTCCTGCGCTCCAAGGATTAAAGTCGTAGCCGGCCAACCTCTCCTTCTAGATCAGGCCCTCAAGGTCCTGGCAACCATCCTCGTAAATGGATTAAAAAATGTAATCACACATCCAAATTAAAAATGCAATTTAGTTTAATAAACATGAATGCTGCTGGTTAATTACACATATAAGTTATACAAGGCATCAACAGCATCTTCTTGTGCTTAAAACGGTGCAGCTTTGCTGCCGTAACAAGTACTTTGTGTAAGAGTCCTGTGTATTGCACATTTGCAAGAATGCATATTTTGTATTTTATAAAAAGATTCCATATACATATATTCAGATCACCACTCATGGAACAATACTCAAACACCACACAGCATCCCACAGCTGTTTAGATAGAGTCTTGCAAAAAAAAAAAACACTGCTTCAAATTCTGGCTGGGGGCAAGACATTTAAAGTAAAACATTTTGTTTTTAACTGACAGAACAAGGCACTGGCATGACTAAGATTCTTGATGGCCAACACTCACATTACACTTCACATTATAGATTTATATATATACCCTACCCCCATCAATACAAGTCTTTGTCAATAGCTCTGTGGCAAAGGAGCTTGAGTTCAGGCAACTTCTGCTCAACACCTCAAAAATGTTCTCCACACAAAGAGCATCACTGAATACATTGAGATGCAGAGCAGGAAGAGCAACCCGTTGTCCTGGAATGATGAGAGGTACAGACTGGAATGAGTGTGAAGAATTGCGTGTCTGTATTTGGCAACACTGGGACTCAATGGCACATTTGCAACATGGTGTGTGAAAGGACAGCACTGCAGGTGATTCCTCCAACGTTCAGGTCCTGAGTGGGAGTTTATTTTATCACAATAGGTACCCAAGGCACTGGGATTACACAAATCCCCTCGGGAATAAGTTTACAGTTCCACGGAAAGGTTTCCTGCAATATTTCAGGAGTAGTGGTTTAAATGGCATTTCTACAATTTGCACCGTTGGGGGGTTTTTTTTTATCAAGTAAAAAATAAATGTTTTAAACATTTTGTATTAAAGGGCTTCAGTCTTTTCAGAACACTTTAATATAAAAAATTATGAAAAGATGTCGTCCTTGGCTGGCAACATTCTGTAGCAGTGTTCTGAGTGAGATGCAGCTCTGGCAATGGAAAATACTGCACCGTGCAGATAGATATTTACTGTGTGTGTAGTTTGTTGCAATGGATTGGGAGGTGGGATATCTCAAGATACACTCATGCCTCTTGCAATGTGAGGTTCTCTTGGGCAGCTTACATCCCAGCGGTATGAATATTGACCTCTAACTTCAAGTAACCCTTGCTTTCCCTCTCTCTTCATCTCTCCCCTCTCGTTCTCTGACCAGTCTGACTGTCCTGATTATATTTTATCTATGTGCGCTTCGTTGTCATCTTCCCCTAGCAAACAATGATCTATTCCATATTTTCCTTGACCTTCGTCCTCTTTGATGTCTCGTTTTCACACCTTACCCTTCCTTATCTCTGTCTCCCTCTTCCCTGACAGTCTGAGGAAGGGTCTCAACCCAAAACATCGCCCATTCCTTCTATCCAGAGATGCCACCTGTCCCGCTGTGCTACTCCAGCTTTTTGTGTCTATCAGGGGGAATATAGTCTGTAAAAATTGCAACTGGTCAGTATCTTGTTCATTTGAGCTGTTTTGTTTTTTAACAGTATATACAAACATGTATCATGGTGCGTTTCCATCAGCCTCTGCCACCTATAGGAAGGTTATATCTCAGGACCATTTTTTGAAGAACACAACAGTTCCCTCACTATCCTGGCTGAACTTTCACGATGGGAGGGGCTTTGCACCAAATGTTCACAGCAACCAGCCTGGATCTTCAGTGTGAAGAGGCTTTGAGGATGCAGGTGCAAACATTTAGCATTTTAAGACATTAAGAGGAACCAAATGGAACGCGAGGGATATCTACAAGTGCTCAACCAGTTTTGCAACTAAACCTCCCTAGGAACATCCAGACCAAGAGAGGGTGCATTAGGTTGTCCATGGTGCTGATACTCTGCCCCTCACCTCAGTCAGGGCCCTGGTTATGGACACGGCAACAACACTTTGCAAACCATTCTCACCCACATATCCTGCAGGCAAAGAGCACCAAAGAGCAACTAAAAACACCAACCCTGGCATTGTGGAGCATATTCCCAGTAACAAGGAGACGCTTCTATTAACAGACTGAGAATGCTGAAATGAAAGTGAGAAAGTCCAGCACCGAGCATGAATTATCTTAAGAGTGAATTACATTTGTTTCATATGAAAATGGCACTTGCACAGATCCAGAATACAAACACTGACCGGCTGTGGGGATGTAAGAGCTGGAGTTGGTACAGGCCATCTCGCAATTACACCGGCTGGGAGAAGCAACAACAGTTTATACCACAGCAGCATGGAAGAAGCGTAGATATATTATCCTGAGGAAAAGGACAGGTTTAGCACTGGCATTGATGTGTGTGTCACGGCTTGTCCACTAGATGGCCCCGGCGCTCCAGCGGGCATTAATACAAGGCTGGATGCTGTCTCTCTCGTTCCACCCTCCTCCTGTCTCTGCCCATAGCAAACAAGTACAGGAACACACTACAGCTGAATATGTGCCAACCTCATAGCTCAACGCTACCCTTGACAATGGGACAGACGTGCTGGTGGATGGGATGTAACTGTAGATGCTGGTTTAAACCGTAGACACTGTGCTGGAGTAACTCAGCGGGACAGGCAGCATCTCTGGAGAGTAGTAATAGATGATGTCTCGGGTCAAGACCCTTCTTAAGAGTCTCGACCCGAAAAGTCACCCATTCCTTCTCTCCAGAGATGCTGCCTGCTGGTGTATGGGTGGGAAACCATGGTGGGTGGGTTAGGGCCTGACCTCCAGTCTGCCGTGCCAAATGTCCACTGCCCACAATTAACGCCCCTCAGCTCAACGAACAATCGACATGAACCCTGAACACTGTTTAACGTAATGGGCAGGACACACACTCACCCTGAAGACTTCACACGAGAAGGTGTGCACTGACAACTTCACAATCATCTTCAGGTGGACATAAAGGTCATCTCATTGCAACAAACCGAACCCCACTCCGGCCGTTCACATTGCCGATGACCGTTGCTTTTTTATGCAGACACAAGGTGCCAGCTCGCATATCGTTATCCCTGTCAGTTTCTGTGCGATTGTTGTCCTATGAGCTGCTTCAGCTGTTCAAGGACCCGACCGCCTAATTCACTTAAAACATTTTATTTTTTAAACTTCAGTAATCTTTTGCAATTAAAAATCCTAGACATTCAAAAACTTAGTTTTAAACTTGTACTAGACTGTAGACCTGTGGTACACAGAGTCACAAACAAGGCACTGCTGGTGAGCATACAAAATAACCCGGAGCTCCAACTGCTAATGTCACAATGACCATTAAAGTATTACATTCAAGTTGGAAAACAATGATTCAAGTGAAAACAGAGTTTATATACATCTCGAAATGTGATGTACACAAGGGATTACATTCCAGCCTTTGGTACAGTGGAATTCTTTGCCACAGAAGGCTGTGGAGGCCAAATCAATGGAAATTTTAAGGCAGAGATATAGATTCTTGATTAGTACAAGTGTCAAGGGTTATGGGGAGAAGGCAGGAGAATGGGGTTAGGAGGGAGAGATCAGCTATGATTGAATAGCTCGATGGGCCGAATGGCCTAATTTTATTATAACCTGTGAACTTGGTGGTATCTAGTGAGCAAGCCAAGATCTCCACCTGCCTGGTCTGCTGGGGGGGGGGGGGGGGGAAGATGGGGTGGGGGGTGGTTGGAGATAGTCATCCTAAAGACCCTTCTCATGATGCTAGCAGCCCTGTCACACCCTGACTGTGGTCAGTAGAATGGGCCATGTTTTCGGTACATGTCCTTGTCCCACTCTTGCCTGGCCTGTACACCAGGCATGTAGACCCCGGCCCGCAGACCCTTGTAATACCCCAGACAGGCCACCAAGCCACAACTCCCCCCGTGGGAGCGAGTAGCTTCAGAGCAGAGGAAAGGTTCAGCAAACTACTTGTCCCAAACAACACAACTTTGCTTCCAGAAACCGAGACCAATTTAACAGGAGAATTAGTCGACTAAAGGCAAGCTAAGCCCAGGGAAACAATGTCATGTTCCCAACTTTAATAATGGTTTCATTAATCAGGAGTGCCTCACTTGAGAATATACAGGAGGCAAAATAAAAACAGTAGAGGTTAAAAGCAAAGTTTAGGGGGTGAAAGAGTCCTTACATTAATTGTCCCAGATAACATCACCCTAACTTTTGTTCTTCTGAATTCACAATGGGGACAGAAATTACATCAAAGAATCAGAAGACACTGGGTGCCAGCAGGCTAATTCTTTAAATAAAAATGATACTGAAAGGTGACATTCACTTGCAGGGTGGGTTTATGGAGTCAGGACTAGAAATGTACATTCTCTCTCTACACATATTTTCATCATCCTGTCTTTAGCTCAGCATCTGCAGTCTTTGTGATTAGAGTTCCAGCATCTGCAGTCTTTGTGATTTGGAAACTTGCCCCAAATATCAGGACAAATGAGTGTTCATGTTTCTGTTTGCTGCCCAATCACCTTCCCCATTTGTTGACTTATCGCACGCACACAGGAGATGTAACGCGGGCTCAAAGTGGTCAGCCAACAGTAGCCACACCTAGCCAGCAACTCATGGCCACAAGGTTTGCACCTTGATCTGCAACCACTTTGCGGTTAAAGTTTGCAGGCCTTGGATTTTAAACTCATCAGCAAACAAAAAAAGCTACTGTTGGAACAAGGAATCAGTCAGAATCCTGCCAATCTCTTTTGTACTCGAGACTCATTACTTGCTGAAATAATGATCCCCATAAATACCACAGTATCTTTTCAGTAAAACAGGGACATATTTTTAAAAATACAGGTCATTGTCATTACTTGCAAGTACTGAAAATCATTGAGCGTTGCGATGTGGAAACAAGGAACTGCAGATGCTGGCTTACAATAAAGGACACAAAGTGCTGGAGTAACTCAGCAGATCAGGCAGCATCTCTGGAGAACATGTACAGGTGATGTTTTGGATTGGGACCCTTCTTCAGACTGAAGGATCGCAAACCTGAGTTACACCAGCACTCGGTGTCCAGTATTGATTGGGATCAAAGTATATCAGAAGGAAAAGTCTCCTGGGTTTAGCTCAATACCACAATGATAGATGTTTCTGCCACTGAGGCTGGAGGCCGGGAGGACCTTCAAGGAGCAGAGTCGTGGACCTTCCACATCAGTGCATGCTGTTTTCAGAGCCAACTCGTTGTCCCAAGGACATACATCTACATCACAATACAGACGCACGCCACTGCAATGTTTGAATAGAAGCAAGGAGCTGAATGAGCCTTCAAACTGGAGGGCAAAGGGACTTCAATTAAACCAATCCACATTTTTCTCCCCTGATGTCACAGACAGACTATCCTAAGCAAGGACCATGTTATTAGGATTTGACATTTCGTTCTATTCTGGCCCAATCAACCTTAAATCGGAAAAATAATTGTCCCCAGTTTAAAATTGAAATTGTTAACATTCACAGTAACCTCTCAGTTTTAATACTGCATTTATATCTTTAAAAAGTCTGCACACAGACATCTTTTTTTTACATTCTGTACAGCGATTGTTAATAGAATTGCAACTTAGGAATGTTTAAGAGGATATAAAGATTGCGAGGAAAGTTTGTAGACTGGAGGGAGCGGAGAGGGGGGTGCAGTGGTGAGCTCCAAATGCCCACAGTCCTGTTAGTGAAAGGAGAGAGGACCACATACCCTGGCTGACCAGTACATGGTGGAACGATCACAATTTACAAGAGAAAAAAAACACAAATATAATTTCAGGACATACGTAGGTCCGATAAAGAAACCACACACAAAGTGGGTGTGAAATGAAGTAACAGGGGACAGAAGGGTGGAGCTCTCACTATTTTACATACATCTTGTTCACTTGCACCATCCGGCTGTTTGTCCGACCCCCCCTCTGTTCCTTCTGCTTGTCATTCCCCCACCAACAGTAACCCACATTTGCTGTGGACCCACATTGTACTTGGCACCGAGCACAATGCCCTTTGAAGCAGACCTCCAGTCAGCTGGAGCAACTGGGCTGGCATCCTCCTTCTCACCACCGCTCCTTCCCACCGGCACGGTGTTACCGGCACTACTTGGACAGCCGGCTGATGACGCGGATCAGTGCGGCGTTCTCATCCTTCAGCCTCTGGTTGTCCACCTTCAGGTCCGTCAAAATCTATGGGCACACGCAGAGAAAACACAACGGAGTTTTGCACTGTTTCACAGCGTTTGAGTCCATTGGGCCTCCTCTCACTGGAGTTTAAAAGGTTGAGGGGGACATCATTGAATAATGAAAGGCATAGATAGAGTGGGTGTGGAGAGGATGTTTCCACTGGTGGGAGAGTCTAGGACTGGAGGTCACAGCCTCAGAATTAAAGGGCGTTCTTTTAGAAAGGAGGTGAGGCGGAACTTCTTTAGTCAGAGGGTGGTGAATCTGTGGAACTCATTGCCACAGAGGGCTGTGGAGGACGTCAGTGGATATTTTTATGGTAGAGATAGACAAATTCTTGATTAGAATGGATGTCAATAGTTATGGGGAGAAGGCAGGAAAATGGGATTAGGAGGCAGAGAGCAGCTATGATTGAATGGCGGGGTGGACTCGATGGGCTGACTGGCCTAATTCTACCCCTATAACATGTGAACTATTCTGGTTACCTAGTGTTACTGATAATCTATTTATGGTATGGTATGATTGATAATGGTGTATGTATCTGTGTGTTGTTGCATCACGAGGCTGCTAAACTGCAGCAAGCCATCTCTCAGTCCGCCGTATCCTACCTGATCTCCCGGTTGCTAAGCACTTTATTCCCCCTCCCATTCCCACGCAGACCTTTCTGCCCTGAGCCTCCTCCACTGTCAGAGTGAGGCCCCACACAATCTGTTGGAACAGCATCACGTATTTCGCTTGGGCAGCTTACACCCCAGCGGTATGAACATTGAGTTCTAACTTCAAGTAACCCTTGCATCCACCCCCTCTCTCTCCAACCCTCCCCCACCCTAGCCATCGTACTAATTTCACTGATGAGTTTTATTGTCTGTATCACTCATTATCACCTACCCCACAGCCAACAACAGACCATTGTGGGCTCCACAGTTCCTACATCATCGTTGCTTTTTGCTCGTCTTTCATTCATTTGTTCTTTGTACCGTCTATATCTCTCGTTCCCCCTCCCCTGACTCAGTCTGAAGAAGGGTCTCGACCTGAAACATCACCTATACCTTTTCTCCAGAGATGCTGCCTGTCCCGCTGACTTACTACAGCATTTTGTGTCTATCCTCACAAGTATTTCATTGTTCTGTTGCCAGTACATGTGACAATTAAACTCTTGAGTATAGACTGGGTTTGATAAGCAGATCTGATAACAGCTTTCTTCCTCATCAATTAGTTTAAAATAAAGATTCACAGAAGTCATCCGAAATTCCTCATTGCCCTTAGTGCAGCGTCATAGTCACACAGTCTAGATACAGGCCCTTAGGCCCAACTTGCCCATCATGTCCCAGCTACACTAGTCCCACCTGCCCGCAACCCTCTAAACCTGTCCTATCCATGTACCTGTTTAAATCTTTCTTAAACGATGGGATAGTCCCAGCCTCAACTACATCCTCCGGCAGCTCGTTCTATACACCCACCACCCATTGCGTAAAAAAGTTACCCCTCAGGTTCCTATTAAATCTTTCCCTCCTCTCCTAAATCTATGTCCTCTGGTTCTCAATTCACCTACTTTGGGCAAGAGACTCTGTGCGTCTACCCGATCTGATCCTCCACCTTGTGCTTTAAGTAACCATATTACTGAGAACTGTCTCTACTTCAACACCCAGAACAACAATGCTGTGATGAATCTGTCTTCACCCATTTAGTTACCTTTAGCCTCTCCTCCAGTTCAGCTGTCCTTCTTTCAAACGCCCTTCGTTCCTGTTTTATAAAGACAGACACTGATCATTGAGGGTATAATATTTTGCCCACTGGTAAATAATGCTAACAAATTAAATGACCACCCTGTCCCATAGCCATCAGAAGACAATGGTCATTTGAGTCATTGTGCAGATATCTGCTCCTTCAAAGAGCAGCTTGGAATGTCCTTCCAACACATTTTACCCAGCATGCCAATTTTATTTTCGATCCTCCAGAAATACAACTACATCAAAGAATCGTCCAGCACAGACACGGGCCCTTTGGGCCATCATGTCCATGTTGACCACTCCAGCATACCATTGATCAGCACACAGTATATGAGCAAAATACCAAGTGCTGGAGGAACTCATTGGGTCAGGCAGCATCTGCGGTGGGAATGGACAGACGAGGTTCAAGTTGCGATCCTTCTGAAGAGGGGTCCTGACCCAAAATGGCATCTGTCCATCCCCCTCCACAGATGCTGCCTGTTCCACTGAGTTCCTCCAGCACATTTGCATTTGCCCAACATCCAGCATCTACAGCTTCTTGCATCTCCAGACAACCCAATGGTTTGTAAGTGATAGCCAAGAGAATATTTATGGAATTTTTACTAATAATGGGGAAAAAATAATCACTTTTCACCATCTAATGGAATATATTAAAAAGCTGAAAGTTTACACAGCCATTTTGGAGAGGTTTTAAAAATATATATTTATCCATAGTTACATTTTTTAGAATAATGTGTTTTGTAGGGTGTATTTACAAAATGTGTAAGAAGGAAGTAAGATGCTGGTTTACACCGAAGACACAAAATGCTGGAGTAACTCAGAGGGTCAGGCAGCATCTCTGGAGAAAAGGAATGGGTGACGTTTCAGATCGGGATCCTTCATCAGACTGAGAGTCAAAGAGGGGAAAACTAGAGGTGTGGAAAGGTACAGGACAGATGAGAGCCTGCATCCATGATTCAGGAACGGTGGAGCCCACAATGGACAATTGTTGGCTGGGGACGAGATGATAACAAAGGAACACCAACAGTGAAATTAGCAGGACGACTAGGATGTGGGAAGAATGGATTGAGAGGGGATGCAAGGGGTACTTGAAGTTAGAGAAATCAATATTCATGCCGCTGTGTTGCAAACTGCCCAAGGGGAATTTAAGGTGCTGTTCAGCTGCCTGGCCCACTGAGTTCCTCCAGCATGTCCATGCTTTCATGGTCAGTTTTCCTCGCATTTTGTGGAACGACATGATAAACTGCCACACCAACATTGACAAGGGAAGTTGAGTTTGAGGACTTACAAATCTCTCCAGCTCCAGCCGTGCGGGCTGGTCTCCACGCTGCTGCCTCTAAACATGGACACAATGAAAACACCCGTCAGAAACAAAGCAGACAGCAGTACACACGATGGGTGGGCACGGTGCCACAGCGGTACAGTTGCTGCCTTACAGCGCTGCAGCGCCAGAGGCCCGGGTTCCATCCCGACTACGGGCACTGTCTGTACGGAGTCTGTACGTTCTCACCGTGATCTGCGACGGTTTTCTCTTGAGATTTTCGATTTCATCCCGCACTCCAGCGACGTGCAGGTTTGTAGGTTAATTGGCCTGGTATAAGTGTAAATTGTCCCTAGTGTGTGTAGGGTAGTGTTGTGTGGGAATTGCTGGTCGGTGTGCACTCAGTGGGCCGAGGAGCCCGTATCTCTAAACTGAACACTGCTCTGCGCGTCCCCAACACAGAGGGGCTACACCTCACACAGATTGTCGTTGCACAAGCAGCTCCAATGTACATCTCTACACAGAGTAGGTAGTTGAGGGAGGAGGAAGAGAGGTGGTTTTGGTTCGTGACCTAAAATTGGAGGATTAATTGTTCATATCGTAGATACAAAAAGCTGGAGTAACTCAGCGGGACAGGCTGCATTTCTGGAGGGAAGGAATGGGTGAGGTTTTGCGTCGAGACCCTTTCTCTCTCGCTCACTCGTTGTTCATACCGTTGGGTTGTGAACTACCCACATGGAATATGAGCTACTGTTGCTACAGCTTGTGTATGGCCTCACTCTGACAATGGAGGAGGCCCAGGACAGAATGGAAAGGGCAGTTAAAGTGAATAGCAATCGGGAGATCCAGCAGTCCTAAGTGTTTGGAAAAACGGTGACAAGGTCTAAGCCTGATCGCGCTGATAGGGAACACCGGATGCAGTACATGTTAGAGGGGTGCACATGAACCTCTGTCTCATCCTGTGAAACATCAAGGCAGATTTAAAGTGAGCATACAAGATCACCGTTGGAGTGATGTGTTGGGCCATTATACAAGTCATGTTTGTGACCAAACAGCAGAGAGGCGGGTAACTAACATGCACACCAACGACTGTAACGGCAGTGGGGCTGGCAACATCACTGCCCTGGGACCACGGCAGTGGGCTGCGGGACCGGCAACATCTTCTTACCTTCATCACCCTCTCTAGCTCACGATTGGCCTGTGAGAGGTAATACTGTGCATCTCGTAGCTGCTCCTTGAGCCTGACATTCTCCGACAACACCATCTCGTACATCTGAATGGAGCAACAGTACACAACATCTCATGTGGTGCGCCAGTCTAGCAGGCAGTGGAATCCCGCAAGCCCTTGCATTCATACAGCACCCTATCGCAACAGTGCAAATCTATCTACTCATTACATTTAGTGACTTTTAAGGTGCTAATGCACAGGCAATTGTAATAACAAATGCCCAAACGCCAAAAAACGCAGTTTTGTTTGATGTAGATGATTAAGGAGGAAACGTGCATGAAACGTGGTGGTGGGTCGTTAACGAGCAGTTCATGGAACTAATTTCACCTTTAAGACGTCAACTGTTATTGTGTTTAAGAAGGAACTGCAGATGCTGGAAAATCGAAGGTAGACAAAAAAGCTGGAGCAACTCAGCGGGTGTGGCAGCATCTATGGAGCAAAGGAAATAGGCAACGTTTCGGGCTGAAACCCTTCTTCATACTGTTAGTGTGCTGGGAAGTGACCAAGGCTGCACATCACAGCCTGCACGGAGGCGTAAAGTGTTGCCCCTCCGACCCAGTGACGGGGAAAACACACAAACATCATTTACCAGGTCCAGTGCATTCAGTTAGCGAGCTCAGTTTGAACGCTCTTGGTTTGGTTACTGTGGCTTCACCAGTCCCAATGAAACTCCAGGCATAGTGGGTGCTGTCTGTACGGAGTTTGCACGTTCTCCCCCGTGACCTGCGCGGGTTTTCTCCGAGATCTTCAGTTTCCTCTCACACTCCAAAGACATACAGGTTTGTAGGTTAATTGGCTTGCAAATGTAAAATTGTCCCTAGTGTGTGTGGGATAGTGTTAGTGTTGGCGTAGGATAGCAGGTTGGCACGGACCCGGAGGGCCGATTTCCGCGCTGTATCTCTAAACTAAACTCAATGAGTAACAATGATGCCCATGCTTACCTTCCTGAAGTCCCCATTACTGTCTGCTCTGGCCCCTGTACTGTGCAGGGAATGAATCCCGACTCTGCTGTCAATCCAATCACCCATCTGGTCAGTTGGAATCGAGCTACACTTGGTACCAAGCAGAGAGAAGATTTAGTTTATTGTCACGTGCACTGTTGCTAACCAGTCAGCGGAAAGACAATAGGGTTGGGATTATTGGAGTTTCCACTGACAGCGGCCTCACAGGTGAGAGGGGAACACACCACTTATAGCAGCATCACGGTACACCTGAGCGCAGGACTCAAGAACTTCAGCAAACCCAGATAAACACATCCAGCACAATAACTCGCAAATTATTCAGCTATACAATTCTAGCTTCATCATTTTATACAATTCTCCAGCATTATTTAAAGTTTGATCATTCAAATTTAGTGCAAGACTGCAACAAAACTGTCACCATTGCAATGAAATGTGAAAGAACCATAACTCTGGTCAGGTCATGCAGGAACCAGTAGTGTTGTCTCTGCCACAGCTTGGAGTGGTGTTCATCAGCTCGGCTAAGTGAATGTCAGAGGGTGGATGGGAAAACCACAAAGGCACAGGGCCAGGGCTGCAGCGAGACCATGGTGGGCAGGACAGGTCAGAGTCATAGTGTGGAAATAGGCCATCAGATTCCTATTAAATCTTTTCTACTTCACCTTAAACCGATGTCCTCTGGTCCACCTTTGCATGTACCCGATCTATTCTCTCATGGTTTTACACAGGTGCTGGCAGGAGATGGGGGAGAGCGGGGTAAAGGAACAGGAACTGCAATCTTCACAGCACAGTCAGGAAGTTACTCAGTTAGATTGGTGTGAAGCACTTTGCGATGCCTCGTACAGAGGCTGATACAAATGCAATCATGATAAACCCTCTTGCCTGTGTGTTGGGGTATCCAAGCTGTTCATCTGCTCCGTGCCATCTTCCTGAAACACAACAATACAGAAAACTAGTACAACAAACCTAACATTGTATTCTCCAATTTCAAATAATCTCCCTCCCCCACCATTCTCGTCGAGCTGTACAGCATGGAAAAAGGCCCTTCAGCCCACCTTGTCCATGTTGACCAAAGTGGCAAACTGGGCTAGTCTCATGTGCCTGCATTTGGCCCATATCCCTCTAAACCCGCTCCATATATCTGTCCTAATGCCTTTCAAATATTGTAACTGTATCCATTTCTATAGCTTCCTCTGGCAGCTCGTTCCAGATACGGATTACTCCGAGTGAAAAACTTGCTCCTGAGGACTCTCTTAAATCTCCCCCCTCTCACCTTAAGCCTGTGCCCTCTAGTTTTAGACTCCTCTATCCTGGAAAAAAGAATGAGTGTTCAGTCTGAGGATGGGTCTCGACTGCAAAACGTCACCTATTCCTTCGCTCCATAGATGCTGCCTCACCCACCGAGTTTCTCCAGCATTTGTGTCTACGTTCACTTTACCCATGTCCCTCACGGTCTTGTACCTCAATAAGGTCACCCCTCAGCCTCCTACGCTCCAAAGAATAAAACTCCCAAGGGATTAACCGTCTGCTGCAGGTGGTCTATTATTTTAAACAGTGACCCTTGGAACTAGTCTCCTGTCCACAACCAGCCTCTCCAGACCACTCAGGTTGACCTGTGACAACCAAGTCATCTCTGGCTCCAATAAATCCAGCCCAGCCTATCTAAACTACCCTGCCTATTCCAGATATTCATCTCATCAATTGTTTCTGAACTGCTTCCAACGTACTTGACAATTAACGATGCATTTGGAAAGCCAACAATCGAGATAAAGATTTCAAATTACATCACGTCACACAATAAAATCTGAAAGCATGGAAGATGACAAGTAAAGGAATGAGGAACCTCGTGGCAAATGATACAAGATCTCTCATCTGCCAAGTACTCTGTTACTAAACAATGAGAGAGCAGGCTATTCTAGACTGGGTATTGAGTAATGAGGAAGGGTTAGTTAGCAGTCTTGTTGTGCATGGCCCCTTGGGCAAGAGTGACCATAATATGGTTGAGTTCTTCATTAAGATGGAGAGTGACATTGTTAATTCAGAAACAAGGGTTCTAAACTTAAACAAAGGTAACTTTGAAGGTATGAGACGTGAATTGGCCAAGATAGACTTGCAAGTGATTCTTAAAGGGTTGACAGTGGATGTGCAATGGAAGGTATTTAAAGACTGCATGGATGAACTACAACAATTGTTCATCCCAGTTTGGCAAAAGAATAAATCAGGGAAGGTAGTGCATCCATGGATAACAAGGGAAATCAGGGATAGTATCAAAGCAAAGGATGATGCGTACAAAGTAGCCAGAAAAAGCAGCCTACCAGAGGACTGGGAGAAATTCAGAGTCCAGCAGAGGAGGACAAAGGGCTTAATTAGGAAACGGAAAATAGATTATGAAAGAAAACTGGCAGGGAACATAAATACTGACTGCAAAGGTTTTTATAGATATGTGAAGAGAAAGAGATTAGTTAAAACAAATGTAGGTCCCTTGCAGTCAGAAACAGGTGAATTGACCATGGGGAACAAGGACATGGCAGACCAATTGAATAACTACTTTGGTTCTGTCTTCACTAAGGAAGACAAATAATCTGCCGGAAATAGCAGGGGACCGGGGGTCAAATAAGGTGGAGGAACTGAGTGAAATCCAGGTTAGCCGGGAAGTGGTGTTGGGTAAATTGAATGGATTAAAGGCCGATAAATCCCCAAGGCCAGATAGTCTGCATCCCAGAGTACTCAAGGAAGTAGCCACAGAAATAGTGGATGCATTAGTGATCATTTTACAAAACTCCTTAGATTCTGGAGTAGTTCCTAAGTAATGGAGGGTAGCTAATGTAACCCCACTTTTAAAAAAAGGAGAGAGAGAGAAAACGGGGAATTACAGACCAGTTAGTCTAACATCGGTAGTGGAGAAACTGCTAGAGTCAGTTATTAAAGATGGGACAGCAGTTCATTTGGAAAGTGGTGAAATCATTAGACAAAGTCAGCATGGATTTACGAAAGGTAAATCATGTCTGACGAATCTTATAGAATTTTTCGAGGATGTAACTAGCAGAGTGGATAAGGGAGAACCAGTGGATGTGTTATATCTAGACTTTCAGAAGGCTTTCAACAAGGTCCCACATAAGAGATTAGTATACAAACTTAGAGCACATGGTATTGGGGGTTCAGTATTGATGTGGATAGAGAACTGGCTGGCAGACAGGAAGCAAAGGATAGGAGTAAACGGGTCCTTTTCAGAATGGCAGGCAATGACTAGTGGTGTACCGCAAGGCTCAGTGCTGGGACCCCAGCTGTTTACAATATATATTAATGGTCTGGACGAGGGAATTGAATACAACATCTCCATGTTTGCAGATGACACTAAGCTGGGGGGTAGTGTTAGGTGTGAGGAGGATGCTAGGAGGCTGCAAGGTGACTTGGATGGGCTGGGTGAGTGGGCAAATGCATGGCAGATGCAGTATAATGTGGATAAATGTGAGGTTATCCACTTAGGTGGCAAAAACAGGAGGGTAGACTATTATCTGAATGGTGGCAAATTAGGAAAAGGGGAGATGCAACCAGACCTGGGTGTCATGGTACACCAATCATTGAAAGTAGGCATGCAGGTGCAGCAGGCAGTGAAAAAAAAAACAAATGGTATGTTAGCATTCATAGCGAAAGGATTTGAGTATAGGAGCAGGGAGGTTCTACTGCAGTTGTACAGGGTTTTGGTGAGACCACACCTGGAGTATTGCGTACAGTTTTGGTCTCCAAATCTGAGAAAAGACATTCTTGCTATAGAGGGGTACAGAGAAGGTTCACCAGACTGATTCCTGGAATGTCAGGACTTTCATATGAGGAAAGACTGGATAGACTTGGCTTGTACTCGCTAGAATTTAGAAGACTGAGGGGGGATCTTATAGAAACGTACAAAATTCTTAAGGGCTTGGATAGGCTGGATGCAGGAAGATTGTTCCCGATGTTGGGGAGGTCCAGAACAAGGGGTCACAGTCTAAGGATAATGGGGAATTCCTTTAGGACCGAGATGAGGAAAACATTTTTCACACAGAGAGTGGTGAGTCTCTGGAATTCTCTGCCATAGAAGGTAGTTGAGGAGAGTTCATTGGCTATATTAAAGAGGGAGTTAGATGTGGCCCTTGTGACTAAAGGGATCAGGGGGTATGTAGAGAAGGCAGGTTCAGGATACTGAGTTGGATGATCAGCCATGATCATATTGAATGGCGGTGCAGGCTCGAAGGGCCGAATGGCCTACCCCTGCACCTATTTTCTATGTTTCTATGTTTCTAAACGTTGCATGAAGAATTACTAGGGATAATTTTACATTCACGCAAGCCAATTTGCATACAAACCTCTATGTCTTTAGAGTGTGGGAGGAAACTGGAGCACCCGGGAGAACGTGCAAACTCCATACAGACGGCACCCATTGTCAGGATGGAACACGGCTCTCTGGCACTGTGAGGCAGCAACTCTACTGCTGCACCACCCTGTGCCCTTATGAGCCGACCATACCGTCTGGTACATTAAACAAAGCTTCCTTGGATCAACCTCAGCCCCAATGGTACAAGGACACTGTTCCATCACACCAAGGTTTCACGGTCAGTTTACTGTCACATGTACCAGTTAAGGTACAGTGAAATTTGAGTTACCAGAGTTCACCATTCAGTGAGCACAAGTCAGGGCAAGTGCAGGATCTGCAGCAGCAAAGTATTTCAGCAGATTCCAGTCGCCTGAACACGCTGAATAATGAAATCTCACAGCAACTGGCCCAGGAAAGTATGGCTCGGCAGTTACCATTCACACCTGGAGAAGTGGTCAACTGGAAAGGATGGGCCTGCTGAGTCATGTGAACACAAGACGTAGTGGCTAGATAAACATGTGATGTACATCTACATTGTTCAACAGCTCCTGTGTAAAGCTGCTCACACCGGGAAACACAACCTCTCGGATTGCTTCCACTGGGCAGAGAGGGCTGCAAATCCCATACCCAGACAATTCACAACGACGCACATCGGAGATAACTGGAACATTACACTTTTGGAGGGACTTCCCTGCACAAGCGACTCTGGGCCTCCCTAACGCCTGGTGCCAAGGTCAGAACACCCTTTCATTCAGCCCGTCAGATGGGTAGTGTATTCTGTAAACGTACAGAATAGTGAAAGGCTTGGATAGAGTAGGTGTGGAGAGGAAGTTTCCACTAGTAGGAGAGTCTAGGAACAGAAGTCACAGCCTCAGAATTAAAGAACGTCCCTTTAGGAAGGAGATGATGAGGAATTTCTTTAGTCAGAGGGTGGTGAATCTGTGGAATTATTTGCCACAGACGGCTGTGGAGGCCAAGTCAGTGGATATTTTTAAGGCAGAGATAGATTCTTGATTAGTACGGGTGACAGAGGTTATAGGGAGAAGGCAGGAGAATGGGGTTAGGAGGGAGAGATAGATCAGCCTGGTGGAGTAGACTTAATGGGCCGAATGGCCATATGAGCAGGACTCCAGCTCACCTCCTCTGTGGAATCTGCCTTGCCGGTAAACCTGCGCTCTTTCCTGGCTTTCCGCCGGTCTCGCACAGACAGCCGGTTCCGACTGTTGTAGTCTACGTCTCCCTCTTCCCTTCTGTCACTTTCCAACTCCGCGCCTGCAAGCAAAAGCAATTCCTCCATTCACAGTAATTACCCTCACACAACAAAGCACATTTTCAACTAGAGAAACTGGAGATACAGCATGGAAACAGGTCCTTCGGCCCACCCAGTCCACTCCGAGCAGCAATCACCCAATCACACTTGTCCTATGTTATCCCACATTACAATCCACTCCCTACACACAAGAGGCAATTTACAAAGGGCCAATTAATGTACAAACTGCACATCTTTGGGATATGGGAGCATCTCATTGAAACATACCGAATAGTGAAAGGCTTGGATAGAGTGGATGTAGAGAGGTAGACTAGTGGATACACAACAAATGCTGGAGCAACTCAGCGGGACAGGCAGCATCTCTGGTGAGAAGGACTGGGTGACGTTTCAGGTTGAAACCACTAGTGGGAGAGTCTAGGACTAGAGGTCACAGCCTCAGAATTAAAGGACATTCTTTTAGGAAGGAGATGAGGAGAAATGTCTTTATTCAGAGGGCAGTGAATCTGTGGAATTGTTTGCCACAGATGGCTGTGGAGGCCAAGTCAGTGGATATATTTGTATGACAGAAATAGATAGATTCTTGATTAGTTCAGGTGTCGGGGGTTGTAGGGAGAAGGCAGGAGAATGGGAGGAGGGAAGAAGAGATGGATGGACCGAATGGCCTAATTCTACTTCTATCACTTATGACCATATGAAACTGGAGCACCCGGAGGAAACCTACGCGGTCACAGGGAGAACATGCAAACTCCACACAGGCAGTACCCTAAGTCAGGATGGACCCTGGGTATCTGGTGCTGTGAGGCAGCGGCTCAACCCAAACCTTTTGCATTGTTGCTCCCAAATACAAATGAGGAGCAAACAGAATTGGTGAAAATAAAGACCAGTCATCCAGCACAGAGGCCATTCTGCCCACCATGTCCGCACCGAGCAGTGGGCATCCACATGCATCAATCCTATACCTTGGCCCACAGCCTTCTATCCCTGGGCACATCAAGTGCTCATCTAGACACTTCATAAAGCTGTCAGCTTCCTCCACTCTCTCTGGCTCCGTGTTCCAGGTACACTCCAGGTAGAGAAGGCCTCCTCACATCCCCTCAATCTGTGTCCCTTAGTGTTCACCATGTCTGATCTCTTGGTCAAAGAATGATACAGCGTGGAAACAGGCCTTCGGCCCAAGCTGCCCACACCAGCCAACAAAGCCCAGCAACACTAGTCCCACCTGCCCATGTTTGGTTCATATCCCTCCAAACTTGTCCTACCCATGTACCCCTATTTATGCACCCTCATGTCTGCCCTATCCATGTATGTTCATGCCTGCCCTATGCATGTACCTTCATGCTGCCTTATCCATGTACCCTCATGCCAGCCCTATCATGTATCCATAATCTGGGGAAACGTTTCTAGTCAATACTATCTACACCCCTCAATTATATGTACCCCAATCATGTTCCCCTCTCTGCTCCACAGAAAGCAGAGCCAGCCTCTCCAGATAATTGTCATGCTCCATCCCAGGCAAGGCCCTGTCATCCCCTAAAAAAGAAAGAAACTTTGTGATGTTATTTCAGATTACCTGTATCGGCATCCTGAAATGAAACTGTCGGAGCAGAGTATCTAGAGTGTGTAGGAGCAAGCGCCGAGCCAGAGCTACCAACGCCCGTGGTGACGGGTCTCAGCCGACTGGCCGCATCCTGTGGAGGCAGAACGCACACACAGACATAACACACAGACACACCACACTTTGTTTAGTCCGAGACTTAGAAGCAAATAAATAATAAAAACTCATTAGTGTAGGAAGGAACTGCAGATGCGGGTTTAAACCAAAGATAGACACTTGATGCTGGAGTAACACAGCGGAACAGACAGCATCTCTGGATGGAAGGAATGGGTGAAGTTTCGGGTCGAGACCCTTCTTCAGATTCTGAAGGGTCGCGACCCGAAACGTCACCCATTGCTTCTCTCCAGAGATGCTGCCGGTCCCGCTGAGTTATTTCAGCATTTAGTGTCGATCTTTAGCTAACAAAGCAGGTGGCCAATGGTATTGTGAAGGGAGATTAACCAGTGCTTATGCTTAACTCAGCACCAGAGCATCAGTACAGAACAGACGCATACAAAAATAAGGGATAAAGAGATGAGAACGTCACCTCGGCCATGTGACTATTTTATGCAGGCAAATTTCAGGGTAATTTTTGCTGCAGATTTCTGGTTTTTTTTAAATTCAATTATCAGCATAAGCAGTCTATTTATACCATGGTAATGGTTGAAAACCCATCAGCTGCGCTCAAACCATCACTGTCTTATCTCTTTACGTGGATTTCCTGCCCAATCGTAGCTGTAATGGGCTCCAGGTACAACGAACCAACACAGCTGCTCATCTGCAACTGAGTTTAGTGTACATGAGATGCAACTCATGTGCACTAAACATGCAACTTGGCAATGAATTTCACAATAAAAATAAGTATGAAGTTTACAATAATGAAAAGGGGAAGTTAGCAAAGTTTAGAAGTCAGGCGCGACAGAAACTGCCAGTAAAATGTTCATAGACACATCTGATCGTTCACCATGAGTATCCTCACACACAGTCAGGGCAGGCAGCGTGGGGCCTTGCTGTCCTCTAATGGGCAGTGCTCAGCTCCTCTCCACTTGTTCAGCTCCTGTCCACGGGAGAGCTCGTGCCACAAAGGTTCGAAAGTGAGGAGAGGGTAGCTTTGCATGTGGCCAGAAATATGCAGATTTCATCTCCATATCAGAGGAAAGTGTAGAAGCAAATATACAGCCTACGTTGTGTAGTACTGTGAAAGGTTTGAAAACAACGACAGGCAGAACCTCCATGATCACGGGTGGAGGATTCAATAAAGGTAGCAGCACCCCCAAAACAGATGGAATAACTGGGGAGAAGTACAAGGGGACTTGATCAGATGGAATGAGATTCTTTTAAAGTTTGGCCGGAAATGTTAGTCAGTACCCAGCACCTGGGAATTGCAGAGTTAGGAGAGAAAAAGCTTCAAGAGAGAAACTCAAAAGAAGCCTGGTTGGTAGATTTAGAGATTCACAATTGTAGCCACTGTTGGGTGGGGAATGGGGTCCAAGTTCCCCAGTAAATATGGATGAGCCAACAAAGAGAAAGAGCACCAGATGGCAGCAGTCAATGGTAGCTGTTCCTCAGTGTGGCAAGATTAAGTTGTTTAGGAAGGAACTGCAGATGCGGTTTTAAACCGAAGATACACAAAAAGCTGGAGTAACTCAGCGGGACAGGCAGCATCTCTGGAGAGATGGAATGGGTGACGTTTCTGGTTGTGACCCTTCTTCAAAATGGGTGATGTTTTGGGTTATTCTGAAGAAGGGTCTCGACCCGAAACGTTACACATTCCATCTCTCCAGAGGTGCTGCCTGTCCCCCTGAGTTACTCCGGCATTTTGTAGCTATCTGAGAATAAATTGTTACTGTGCCTGAAAAATTGAGCAAGATTCACTGACTGGATTTCAATACTCTGCTCTAGAAAACATGCCACAGCATGCTACTGGACGTGAGCTTCCCAACTTAGACTGGTAATGCGGGTGAGGCAGCAACGCTGATTATACTCTAAGCAAATATTCCCATCTGGACTCACCCCCAGACCTGAACAGCAGGGTCTAAAGCTATGACCTGGGTTGACCTTTTCAGACATGTTTTTAATCAACTGCACATTTACGGCTCAAACTTGCAGGCAAGCAAATTCTATAATCTAGAAACAGAACCAGAACTCGGCAATTCAAGCAGCACCTGTGGAGGTAAGTGCTACAAGTTGACACCTTGGGTGGAGAGCCTGCATCTCACCATGTTCCCCCATGCCTGCCCTATCTAGAGCCTGGACCGAGTGGAGGAGGGACGGGAGAGACTGGTGGTGGTCAGCTGTAGGACGGGGAAAGGGTGGGGGACAGAGGCTGGTAGGTGATGGGTGGAGTCAGATGGGGAGCTGGATGATGGGCAGATGGAACCGGGGGAGGGGAGCAAAGGAAAAATAAAACTAGGTGGCTGGGCGAGTGGATGTGGGCAACCAGGAATTGGGAAATTGAGAGTTCACACCACTGGACTGTAAGCTAGCCAAGTGTAAGATTGTAAGCTACACACCTTGTCCTCACTCAATGAACTTTCCTTCTTGCCCTCGTTCTCCTTCACTTCTTCTCTCCTTTCCAGTTGCTCTTGAGTTTTCTTCTCAGTAAGGGTCTTCTCAGCCTCCTTTAGATCTGTCAGTGTGACCCCCTACAGACAAAAGCACACAGACACTGAGAATACATCTTTCCTGAAATGCCCATATGTAACCCCATATTGATCTGAAATTTGATCAATGCCAAATGCAACTCTAAATCCTGAGAAACAGAAGGGATCTTGAGAGGGGGGCGGGGTATTTTACTGGACAATCTGTCAGCAGTATTTCTACGCCCCCACCCCCCACCCAGAGGACAAACGGCGAGAATGAAACCGAGTGTGATCCTTTTTCATTTTCTTAAACTTGATCTCAGTTTTATTAAGAATAAGGGGTTGAGCATTTAGGACTGAGATGAGGGAAAACTTTTCCACCCAGAGAGTTCTGAATCTGTGCAATTCTCTGCCACAGAAGGCAGTGGAAGCCAATTCACTGGATGTTCTCTAGAGAGTTAGATTTAGCTCTATAGGGCTAGCGGGATCAAGGGATATGGGGAGAAAGCAGGAACAGGGTATGGTTTTAGGATGATCAGCCATGATCATATTGAATGCCGGAATGCCCTACTCATGCACCTATTTTCTATGTTTCTATGTTCTGAGCAGTGTCCCATTCAAAATACCACTAGGCTGTTCAAATACTATTCATTTGAAGCGTTTCTTTCAAATGTTCTGCTTTTTCTTGAAATAAATGTATTCATTAATTCTCCATTCAATTACAAAGCAATATTGGGAATGAAGACAGTTACTCAAAAGGACAGACAAAGTGCTAGTTGGCGGATTGCACCGTGCTATTAAGTCATGTTCAGCAGCTGCAGTTAAAGTGTAAATGGAGCTGGTGGTATTTGACTCAATGATACGGCGTCAGCAATGCTGGAGCAGTCAGCACGGACCTGTGTCGATCGCCGAGACTGTCGGGCATGTCGCGAGCGAGCCTTCCTCTGCGATTCTGACTCCTCGTCACGTACCGGGGTGAGGTACAATCTGCAAAAAACAGACAGGGATTTCAAACAAATATACTGGGATAGCTTGAGGAAGTCAAAGGATTCATTCTAACAGTTTCACAATTCAAGGGCACGAGTGAATTAATATAAAAGGGTGTCGTAGAATCATACAGCGCGGAAACAGGCCCTTGGGCCCAATTTGCCCACGCCGACCAACATGCCCCAGCTACACCAGTCCCACCTGCCTGCGTTTGGCCCATATCCTTCTAAACCTGCCCTATCCTTGTACCTGTCTAACTGCTTCTTAAACGTTGGAATAGTCCTTGCCTCAACTACCTCTTCTGGCACCTACCATCCTTTGTGTGAAAATGTTACCCCTCAGATTCCTATTAAATGTTTGAACCTCTGACCTCTGGTCGGTCCCTTATGCAAGGATTACTTGCATAAACAATGTAAGCAGGTAGTAATGTAGCCCTATTCTCAGTCTGAAGCTCATGCCACAACCCATGGCCTGCCTCCTACGTCACGCTCACACCTCTATCGTCAAGGTGAAGTATAAGCACAAGCCCAGAATCATGGCGAGACTGACTTTGTACAGTAAAGCACTCCTACACTCCAAAAAAAGATTTACTTGCCAGAATAATATTGGCCAGAATGTTTGGGAAGAAACAGCAGACGTTGGTTAAAAATACACGGAATATACAGACATGTTTGCAGGTATTGTGGGTTTACTCCACAATGGAAATTGAATGAAGTAGTCCTGCATTCTCTGGAGTTTGATAATCTTATTGAAATTTACAAATTGCTTATTGAGCTCAGTTTGGTCGATATAGAGATGGTGTTTCTCCAACGAGGAACTTTAGACCAGAGATCATAGCATTAGCACAAGGGCTAGGCTACGTGCACTGACACAAGGAGACATTTCTTCATTTAGAGGCTGGGGTCTCCTTGCTAATCTCTAACCCAGAGGATTAGGGAGGCTCAGTTACTGAGTTGTACAGAAAACTGATATATCTGGGTACTGAGAAAATCAAACAGCATTTAGGCAGAAATTACCCATGTACTTGAGTACAGAGCAGGAATGGGGCCAGACGGGGTACTCTTGCCCCTTGTTCATGTCCTTGTATCAGCCTCAGATTAATAAACCGTTAACCCCGACTTCCATTTCCTCTCGAACATTCTGTAACCATCTTGCACTTCCCTTGGATACAGTTTCTTCCCTATTTTACCCTTTAATCACCTTGGCTTCGCTAACACACCGGAATAAGACACTTGTTGTTCAACGCCTCTGCTTTTCTCTGCCATACAACTTGCTATTTTGTTCTCTTCCTGTCACCAACTGCCCTGCTAAACCTCTGCTTTGTGCTGGGTGGAAAACTATCGACAGTTCCAAGAGAGGCCGCCAATCTCAAACCTCTCCCTCTCTGTAGATGTGACCTGATGAGTATTCTGCCTGTTTTTATGTTTCCATCATCATTTGCTTTAGCGTGCATCTGCCAACTTGCGTAAGATGATCCTTACTTGCGCCTCTCTTTAAAGTCTACGTTGCTGGTAGGAACAGTGGTTTCTCCTTGTTGAGTGAGTTGGCAGCTTGGTTCTTTGCCTTTCTGGTATGCTGAGCTACAAGTACACAGAGAAGTGGTTTAGAAAATAAATATAAGAATCACAATCAAATAAAAACAAAATTAAAATGCTGGAAATACGCAGGTCACAGGGTCATCTGTGGAGAATCAGAGTTAACATTTCAGGTTAAATGACCCGGTCTTGATAAAGTTAGAGATCATTAATGTTCTACGTGGCAGAGAACGAGCGATCCCCGCACACTAACACTGTCCTACACACACTAAGGACAATTTACATTCATACCAAGCCAATTAACCTACAAATCTGTATGTCTTTGGAGGAAACCAAAGATACCAGAGAAAACCCACGTGGTTACAGGGAGAACGCACGGACTCCGTACAGACAGCACCCGTGGTCAGGATCGAACCCAGACCTATTGTGCTGTAAGCGCTGTAAGGCAGCAACTCTACCGCTGTGCCATCGTGCCGTCCTGTGGGAGGGTGAAGAGCAAAAGACACGGGAGGTCACAAGCTTGCAAAGTGAGAACGTTTGTTAATGGGGAATCTGGATAAATCAGGGAGGAGCAGAAGGATATACTCAGTGGGATAAGAAGGGGTAAGAGAAAGACGCTCAGCACAAACAATGGCAGTGCCAAGCTTTAATATTTTAACAACATGGATGAATACATTTAAAGCTGCTGTGAAAGGGGAAGGAAAATAAACAGGAGAAAGGATCAGAACAAGCTGATAGGATGGGATTGAAATGTTCTTCTTCTGTCGTATGTCTTTTAGACCTGCAGCTCCGTTGAGGCGAGCCAGGCCAACGTGTCATCGTCCAGGTCACTCAGACCTGGTTCACCATTCGGTGGCCGGTGTTTGGGGCAACGGTTGACTGTGTGCTCCACTGTCTGTGTTGGGTCCCCACACTCGCAGGAGGCGCTGTCCACGAGGCCCCACGAGGATTGAAATGTTCACGTTATAGGAGTAGAATTAGGCAATTTGGCCCATCAAGTCTACTCCACCATTCAATCATGGCTGATCTCTGCCTCCTAATCCCATTTTGCTGCCTGCTCCCCATAACCTTTGCCAGACGTTCTAATCAGGAACTCGTCTATCAATGGAGTGGAAAGAGGCCGATGTGGAGGATTCACAACAGCAGACGTGATTGGCCAAAGACGGATAACCAAGGAGTTTTAAAACCGGGAGATCTGGGCACGTATAACACTACTAATTAAAACAAGTGGTGCTAGGGCTGATTAAACAGGAGCGTATTGTTGAATAGCGGGGTGGGAGATTGTAACCTTCACATGGTCCGCCCTGTTTCGACGAATGCAATCAACCCGGCGTGCAGAATCAAGTAAAATCAAATAGAACAAGTTGTCACACAACTTTAGGCTGTGCACGCCATACGCAAGAAGAAGAAGTTGACTAGCGGCCTGGAATGCAGCATCGTACGGAAGGTGAACCAATGTGGCTCAGCTCCCCACTCACCTCACTGACTGTTCAGCACAAGTCTCAGGCACACTCAACGATCGCCCGATTGGTGTTGGAGGCACTCGAGCCAGCCGGGGTTCCGCCACATCTTTGCCCTGTGGAGTTACATTTCACACGTCACATCATTTTAAATTCACACTTTGTAATTGATGTACGATACGATAGAACGTTATTTATCCAGGTGGGAAATTGATCTGACAAACAGTCATAAATCACAAGGTAAATGAAACATGAAATTAAAGTGACGAGTGGAGAGGACTGGGGATGTGCTACGATTGGGGGGGGGGGGGGGGGGGGGGGGGGGGGGGGGGGGGGGAGGAGTCAGTGTACCCCACGACAGAAAAGGATGAACAGATGAAGAAAGCCACTCATTTTGGCTTTGTGTGAGAGGATTCAGGTGCATTATAGTGACGTGGATTTTATAGAGAGAAGGGGAATAGATAGAGTGAATGCGCGGTCTTTTACCCAGCGACGGGGAATCGAGTACCAGAGGGCATGGGTTTAAGGTGAAAGATATAATAGCCACCTCTTCCACGGAGAGCAGTGGGTGTATGCCACAAACTACCAGAGGAGGTAGTTGAGGCAGGTACTATAACAATCTTTAAAAGGCTTTTGGACAGGTACATGGATACAAAAGGTTTAGAGGGATATGGGGCAAATGCTGGCAGATGGGGCATCCGTCAGCATGGGCAAATTGGGCTGCAGGGCCTGTTTCTGTGCTGTGTGATTCTACGATTTTATAGAGATAGAGATGGGCAAGAGGAATCTGACACAGCTGAGCTAGAAACATAGAGCTGGAGGAACTCAGCGGGCCAGGCAGCATCTGTGGGGAGAACGGACGGTTTCTCAGAGTTGGTCAAACCAGGAGCCAGCAATTGCTCAGCACAGACATTGCGGGTCGAAGGGCCTGTCCTAGTGCTGGGAACAATCACATCACACGTGAATACAAGGGGTGTAATACAAAAGGGAAAGGAACGAGTGTTGTGGCTACAGAGCTTCATTTTCTTTATGGGAACCAGTCAACAGTCTGCACTTCCCCTTTCTCCATGATGTATTGATGGCCTGCTGCCCTGCCCCACCCACTTCCTCCCTTTCTATCACATCCACGAGCACAACTAACAGCTACAACTAGTCCACCGTCACATCAACAAACTCACTGTAACACGGTCTAATCTATGGGGAAAGAATGCCCTCGACTCTTTAACACACAGTTCCTTCTCAAGTAGTGCGCAGGAAGGAACTCTGGTTTAAACTCAGCGGGACAGGCAGTATCTCTGGAGAGAAGGAATGGGTGACGTTTCGGGTCTGAAGTAGTCTCGATCTGAAACGTCACCCATTCCTTCACTCCAGAGATGCTGCCTGGCCCGCTGAGTTACTCCAGCTTTGTGTCTATCTTCAGTTTAAACCAGCATCTGCAGTTCCTTCCTGCACACTACATATGAACAGAGATTGGTTAATTCATCAGTTTAAATAATCAATACACTCTGAAGAAGGGCCGTGACCTGAAACGTCCACACCGATGTTCCCCAGAGATGATGCCTGACCTGATGACCTGTAAAGTGTTTTTCTGTAAACCAGCATCTGCAGTTCCTTATATCCACAGCAAGCTCTTGTGCTGTTTACAAGGTCCGGTCCCACATAGATCTCCCCCGCATGACAAGGAGAGGTCCCCATGAGCACAATCAAATTCAGGAACAAACGGAGAAACAACCCACCTTCCTCTGTGCCCCCAGCCGTGGAGTGGAAGCCGAGCGCCGGATGCTGGTCAGTGGCGTCTTGTCCGATGTGATCTGTGCATCCTGCAATGCTACGAAACTGCTGGTTTTCCGAAGTTCTGTCTGCCAAGCAGGAGGGGCATCTTGCTTTGCTGACGGACCAGAATACTGCAGGGGATACAGGACAGAACATCGAGCATTTGTACTGCAAAACTAAACACAAAGTGCTGGAGCACTTTAACAGATCAGGCAGCACCAGTGGAGGGAGTGGACTGGCAGTGTTTTGGGTCGGGGCTCTTCTTCAGACCGATTGGGAGGGAGGGAGACAATTGGAAATGAGAGGTGGTAGAGGTGGGATAAAGTCTGGCAGGTGACAGGTACATACAGGTGTGGGGGGGGGGGGTTTGGCAGATGGGTCAAGTAAGAGGAGGAGTGAAATGTAACGTTAGAAGGATGTTGGTGGAAGGAATAGGAGAAAGTGGAAAGAGGGAAGATAAAGGAGTGCAGAGGAGAGGAGCAGGGCGAGTGGGGTGGCGAGAGATGGTGGCAGAAATGTGTGTGTACCAGGTCTGGGGACAAAAAAGTGCAGGTGTGCACATCATTCCTTGCTGTCTGTACCAATGGTGGATCATTGTCCTATAAGCTGCTTAAAATGTTAAAAGACTTGACTGCCTAATGTAATTAATATTTTAACTTTTAAACTTTGAGTAATCTTTGTGCAGTAACAAAAGTTGTAAAAAAAGTGAGCCATTGTCACTTACTACACCTATCTGTTAATCACCCCCCTCACCTGTATCCACCTATTGTCCCACCCCCAGCTCTCTTTTCTAGCTTTCTCCCCCCACTCCATCAGTGTGGATGAAGGGTCAGAACCCACCTGTCCGTTCCCCCACAGATGCTGCCTGACCCGCTGAGTTTCTCCAGTACTGAGTGTTTGCTCAGACAGCCGTGCTCCTTCTCAGAAGCAACAACACAGGGCAGTAAGGAGCTCCAGGCTGTGTCCAAATCTCGCAGCAGTGAGGTAATGGTTGTGTGCAGAGAGCTGCACTCAAATGTTTGCCTACACAATGCTCCAAATCAAGTTGAAAGGAACTCCACTATGCCAACAACCACACACAATGCAAAACAAAGGTCACAACTAAAGAGTTAGCAAACATACTGTGACTGAAACTGGGTTCCGATTAAGCACGGTTGCAAAATGTAAATTACAGGGCTAAAAATAACCAGCAACGTTAGCTAATACTCCCAAAACCTGCAATGTTACTCTGCAAAACATATAGTGTTGAAGCTAGTTATATGCAAGTGGGTCTGCACCCACTGCCCAGAATCAGAAACCTGCACTGGCATCCATCATGTAGACATACTCTCCCCACTGGCAGACACAAGTGGACATCAGACACCAAGTGGACATGCTCTCCCCACTGACACAAACACCATGTGGACATCAGACACCAAGTGGACATGCTCTCCCCACTGACACAAACACCATGTGGACATCAGACACTAAGTGGACATGCTCTCTAACAACACTAAAGGGGCTCTGTCTGGAGTTCAGAGCTGCCAATTAACACTGGTACTTCCTGTAACATTTCCTGTTCCCTACATCCGCCTTCTTCATATTCACTTTCCTGCATGTACGCAGTGTTGTGTGCAGTGAGACAAGCCTTTATTAATTACACCACACCATCTTAATAATGAAGATAGACACACAAAACTGGAGTAACTCAGCTGGACAGGCAGATCCCAGGAGAGAAGGAATGGGAGACATTTCGGGTCTGACCAAACCTGACCCCAGGTGCTGTCTGGCTGTCTGTGTGGAGTTTGTTGGTTAGGAAGGATTGTACTGATTGTATGCCTGCTTGTCACCTTCCCCATAGCTAACAATAAACCATTCTACATTTCCTGAACATCATCTGCTTTGATCAGTTGTTTCCACACCTTACCCTTCCATATCTCTGGGCTCCCTCTCCCCTGACTCTCAGACTGAAGAAGGGTCTCGACCTGATACATCACCCATTCCTTCTCTCCAGAGATGCTGCCTGTCCCGCTGAGTTACTCCAGCTTTTTGTGTCCATCTTTAGTTTAAACCAGCATCTGCAGTTCCTTCCTACACATCTTAATAATGAGACTGGCAGACAAAACACAGAGACACAGTGACATGCAGATGTAAATAGTGGACCCAAATTTGTGAAGGTTTTGTCAGTATAACCTGACAAACGGCTTGTGGTAATCCAACAACATGCAGGATATTCTGTAGCAAAGGGAAAAGCCAGATAGTGACTCATTTGTTATTCCGTTTCAACGGCCATCTCGAGCATTAAAGGTACTTTCTCATTGGATTCTATTTATACTGCAGAAGTGGGC
This sequence comes from Okamejei kenojei, assembly GCA_035221665.1. Taxonomy (NCBI): domain Eukaryota; kingdom Metazoa; phylum Chordata; class Chondrichthyes; order Rajiformes; family Rajidae; genus Okamejei; species Okamejei kenojei. The sequence continues at coordinate 762,115 of CM069167.1, read as the reverse complement.
TTTCCAACATTTTGAAAATCTAGAAAGAGACTGCAGATACTGGAATCTGGAGTCATAAACAAACTGCTGGAGGAACTCGGATGGCCAGGCAGCGTTGGCAGGGAGAGTCGATGTTTCAGGTCGAGAGAGTTGCTGCCTCACAGCGTCAGAGACCGGGTTTGATCCTGACTATGTGTGTTGTCTGACAGAGTTTGCATGTTCTACCCGTGACCACGTGCGTTTTCTCTGGGGGCTCCGGTTTCCTCCCACATTCCAAAGATGTACAGGTTTGTAGGTTAACTAGCTTTGGTAAATTGCCCCTTGAGCGTTGGATAGAACTAAGATGCAGGACAGGACACCACAGGAGATCCTTCTTCCCTGTGGCTATCAAACTGCACAACTCCTTCCCTTGTGTCGTGGGGTAGACTGAGACAGAACCCCCCCCCCCGCCACCAAATTTTGCACATCCCCAATCCTTTCCACGTCACTTTAATCTCAGGTTTCATGTAATTTGTGTTTTATGACATTGGCAGATCAATTTCCCTCCTGGGATAAATAATAATAATAATAATAATAATAATAATATATTTTATTGTCATTACACATAAGTGCAACGAGATTTGGTTTGCAACTTCCATCCGATGTAGTTAATCGTAATAAATAAGGTAAAGTTCTATCGTATCGTAACTAGTGTGCGGACTCAGTGGGCTGACGTCCTGCTTCCATGCTGTATCTCTAAACTAAACCCAATATCAGGACTTTCCCTCTCCACCCACAGATGCTGCCTGACACAACCAGTTCATCCAGCAGTTTGTTTTTTGCTTCAGTAACTCACTCATGTCCTTTAAGATGTCATTTTAAAATGAAAAGTTACAGCAATGAAACAAGGCCTTCAGTCCACACCAACCAATGATCACCCGTTCACACTAGTTCTGTGTTATCCCACTTTCTCATCCATTCCCTACACACTAGGGGGCAATTTACAGAGGGCCAATTGTCCTACAAACCCGCACATCTTTGGGATGTGGGAGGAAACCGGAGCATACGGATGAAACACACAATGCCACGGGGAGAACGTGCAAACTCCACACAGACAGCTGCCAAAGTCAGGATCAAACCCAGAGAACATGCCGATGATCAATACACCTGAGAATCTTACACTGTTATGATATCATAACATGGACAGGACAGGTTTGGAGGGATATGGACCAAACGCAGGCAGGTGGGACTAATGTAGCTGGGACATGTTGGCCAGTGTGGGCAAGTTGGGGTGAAGGGCCTCTTTCCACACTGCCTCTATACTAATGAGTTTTAAATGGGACATTAAAGCTTAATGAATAACCGCATGGTTCTAAACCCTCCCACTACTCGCAAAGTAATCTTGCAGCTGTGTACAGGTGGCTCTGCTATAACATGATCGTTACACTCCGACACAGCCTTGTGTCACAGAAAACGCCGTTATAATGACAACTGTGTCCAAGGGGAAGGGATGCTACGGGGAGTTTCAGACTCACAATACAAAATTACCCTGTTGTTTATCCTTTTGCTCAATATTCCAGCAACTACAATCTCTCGTCTCCATTTCAGATCCCAAAAATCCCTACATCATACTTTAGATTCCCTCTTAATGATGTACTCTAATTTTTAACGTTTTAATGTCACTGAATAGTTAGTTAAAACGTACACTTTCCTTCCAGCTCCTGGCAATTGCCAGCCCAAATAGTTTTTAGACGAGTAGCTGCTCAGCCAGTTGATCAAGTTCACTGCTGTTGGCAGCAGGGACCACGGCAAACTGAGCTGACAGTTTTTGGCAACAGAGATCAGTGAAGGGAAAGTCCTCGCCACAGTCACTAAATCTTTCCGTGGAACTTTCGGGAGCAGCTGCCTGCAACCGCAGTTCAGTGTTGGCTAAAGGCCATGCTCTGGACCATTCTTACCTTGAGACCGGATGGTGCCAGAGTAACAGCAGGAACGCGGGGCAAGACTTCAGTCCCATTTACGTTGCTGGCATCGTTGAGGGAAGATCTCTTCTTTTCTGCTTCGTTTGAAAGGAAACGGAATTGACAACAAGGAATATTTCAAGAGCAAGATAAACAACTTCCAGATTAAGTCCCATTCCATATATTACCGTGTGTATTCCATCAGTTTCATGTCAACAAGAAACTTCATTGCAATCGTCTCTAAATGACAACAAACTCATCTAATGCAAAAATACTGTTCCAATTGGCATCCTCAATCGCAAACTGTCATTTGTATCCAATCTTGGAACAAAGAGAATGTAAGTGGAAGATGCGCGGGCACTGATAGAAAATAGGTGTAGGCGTAAGCCATTCGGTCCTTCAAGCCAGCACCGCCATTCAAAATGATCATGGCTGAATCAGTACCCCGTTCCTCCCTTCTGCCCATATCCCCTGATTCCGTTAGCCCCAAGAGCTAAATCTAATTATTTCTTGAAAACATCCAGTGAATTGGCCTCCACTGCCTTCCGTGGCAGAGAATTCCACAGATTCACAACTCTCTGGGCGAAAACGTCTTTCCTCATCTCAGTCCTAAATGGCCTACCCCTTATTCTTAAACTAATGTCAGAGCCCATGCATGGGCACTCTTCCAAAGCAATATTTCAACTTTCATAAGGTGCATAACCGTGTTACTAACCCATATCTTTATTCAGTTAGGTTTAGTGTATTGTCACGTGTACCGAGGTACAGTGAAAAGCTTTTGTTGCGTGCTAACCAGTCAACAGGAAGACAATACAGGATTACAATCACAGTGTACAGATAAACAATAAGGGAATAATGTTTAGTGCAAGATAAAGCAGTAAAGTCAGAGGGTCCCCGATGAGGTAGATTGTAGATAGAAAACAGAAACACAAGACATTTAAACTATCCTATTTACCGGTTTCACATTCAGAGTCAGAATCGGAAACATCTTCAGTCTCCGAACTGGAACTGCTGGATTCTTCTTTCTTGCTTTCATCCAAAGACAACGTCTCCAAGGTTTTGCGTTCCTTTGACAGGTCCTGCACAGAAATCTTTTCCCTGCTACTCATCCGGCAGACCGAACTCCTGATGGTACAAAGACAAAGGATCAAAACAAAAATATGAAACCCTCTGCAGGCATTATGAACCCCCGATGGAATCTCACTCAGTGAAACATGCATCAATGTGTGTAACGTGACACACGTGTGTAACGTGACATTCACACTGTGTCGCTCACACTTGGGGAGGTGTAATCAATCCAACATGCTTGTACATTTAGCTGGATTGCTCAGTATGTGGCACTCTGACCTCAAACAGCAAGGCCCGGATTGGTGTCTGACTTATACACATGTCACAACCACGTCACAAGTAACCCAGCCTGCTCAACCTCTCCCTAGAGCTCACACCCTCTAGTCCTGGCAACATCCTCATAAATCTTCACTGAACCCTTTCCAGCTTGACAACATCTTTCCTATAACATGGTGCTCAGAACTGAACACAATACACTAAATGAGGCCTCACCAGCGTCTTGTACAACTGCAACATGACCTCTCAACTTCTAGACTCAGTCTGATGATGATGACCGATGATATCAAATTGTTTTTACAGCTCAGCAGCCCTGACGGTGCCAGCTTCTGCTTGGGTAGTTTGACAGTTGGTAGCCTGCCACACCTCTCCTAGGCAGTACTTTGTCTATCAGCCTCCGAGTGGACGGTAAGGTTGATGCTAACAATCTTACTCACATCAGCGTAACGGGTCAGGGTGAGGGGAAGTTGGCGGGGAGCTGGAGGATCACCCTCCACTGTGTATCTTACCGATTCAGAAGCAAGTCTCCCCTTGCCCCATCTATCTTGGCATTGATAACAAAGCAAATCTTTGTACAGAAATTGCTTAATGATTTACCATTCACAGTCACAGAACTACAGAAATATACAGGCCCTTCGGCTCAAAGTGCCCACGCTGACCAGTTTAATAACTGAGCTCGTCCCATTTGATTGTGTTTTGTCTGTGCCCCTTGGATGGCACGGTGGCGCAGCGGTAGAGTTGCTGCCTCACAGCGCTAGAGACCCGGATTCCATCCTGACTACGGGTGCTGTCTGTACGGAATTTGTACGTTCTCTCCGTGGGTTTTCTCAGAGATTTTCGGTTTCCTCCCACACTCCAAAGACTTACAGGTTTGTTGGTTAATTGGCTTGGTGTAAGTGTAAATTGTCCTTAGTGTGTGTAGGATAGTGTTAAGGTGTGGGGATCGCTGGTCGGCGCGGACTCGGTGGGCCGAAGGGCCTGTTTCTGCATTGTATCTTGAAACCAAACTCTAACTTTCCCAATCCAGGCACAATCTAATTAACTTTGAAATGTTATTGTGCCACATTTACCACTTCTTCTGGAAGGTCATTCCACATACCGAATATTCTTTGTGAAGAAATTGCCTCTCTGATCTCTTAATTCCTTCCCCTCTCACCTCAAACCTATTTCCTCTCATTCTGTTCTTCTCTTCCCATGGAAGCGACTGTGACTATACGTTTTACCTATACCTCTCATGATTTTGTTTAGAGTAGACAAAAGTGCTGGAGAAACTCAGCGGGTGCAGCAGCATCTATGGAGCAAAGGAAATAGACAACGTTTCGGGCCGAATCCCTTCTTCAGTCTGAAGAAGGGTTTTGGCCCAAAACATTGCCTATTTCCTTCGCTCCATAGATGCTGCTGCACCCGCTGAGTTTCTCCAGCACATTTGTCTACCATCGATTTTCCAGCATCTAGAAACATAGAAATTAGGTGCAGGAGTAGGCCATTCGGCCCTTTGAGCCTGCACCGCCATTCAATATGATCATGGCTGATCATCCAACTCAGTATCCCGTACCTGCCTTCTCTCCATACCCTCTGATCCCCTTAGCCACAAGGGCCACATCTAACTCCCTCTTAAATATAGCCAATGAACTGGCCTCAACTACCCTCTCTGGCAGAGAGTTCCAGAGACTCACCACTCTCAGTGTGAAAAAAGTCTTTCTCATCTCGGTCTTAAAGGATTTCCCCCTTATCCTTAAGCTGTGACCCCTTGTCCTGGACTTCCCCAACATCGGGAACAATCTTCCTGCATCTAGTCTGTCCAACCCCTTAAGAATTTTGTAAGTTTCTATAAGATCCCCTCTCAATCTCCTAAATTCTAGAGAGATTTCCTCTCATCTGCAGTTCCTTCTTAAAGATTTTGTTTAGCTTCCCTCAGCCTCCTACACTGCATGGAAAAGAGTGTAGGAAAGAACTGCAGATGCTGGTTTAAAGCAAAGATAGACACAAATTGCTGGAGTAACTTGGCGGGACAGGCTATCTTCAGTGTAAACTTTAGTGTAAACCAGCATCTGCAGTTCCTTCCTACACACTCATCACTTTAAGAACATTGCAAATACACCAGCAATGTTCAAACTGCTGCAATGTAGAATTACAATTACAAAACAAGTCTGCATTTGGTTCAGAGATCTCTTACTTCCTTGGCTTGGTTGACGGTTGCTGCGGCTGTGTGGATGTTTCGATGATGGCACGCTTCATCTTTTCTTCTTTCTCAGTCCTCAGCTGTGATAACACAAGAACACAGAGGGCGGGTGAAGCCTGATGGTCCAGCATCAGTTTGGAGCATGGTCAGAGCACGGGGACAAAATCATCGCTACTAGTGCTTCCCGCACAAGACCTGTGGTTCTACATTTCTTCCTGATTCAGGTTGTGACTTCAGCGGAGCAGAATAACACGTACAGCCACCATCATACCACTCATTAACGACTGGTGATGGGGACTCAGCTGAGCAACCAACACCAAGCCTAGATATTGACAGAGGCTGATATAAACATTTGATCCAACCTGCCATTATGTTAACAAAGGACAATCTCGGTGGTACACTTGTAATATGATTTAAAATCTAATTTTAAGTATATGTTATATGATATAAAAGATATTATAGGCATAAAAAATATAAAAATAAACAGACCCCACAAAATGGAGAGATTTCTGAGAAGCTATTTTTTCAGGTTTTGGTGACAGGTGATCTTGATAAACTGATACATCACAAATGGACAAAGGCCACTAATAATGTAGACAATATCCTGACAAACCTTGTGTTTGTGCACACAGACAAGCACAGGCACAGTTAACTAAATACTTACATCATCCTGTTTCTTCTGCAGGTCCTCCAGTAAACTCAAAATATCTTCATCTGCAACATCAAACGGTGTCTGACCCTGCAACAAAAACTCTGCTGTTACACCAACACACAATAGCCTCCAGCGGTCCTATCCACTCCCTGGTCTCCCCAGTCTTGGGATGCTCTTCAATCCAACATGCCAGATTATTAATGTTTCATGTTTTATGTGTCATTCCCGACCGTCAATGTCTGTCGCTGTCACTTGCGGGCGGAGTACCAAGGCAAATTCCTTGTATGTGAATACTCGGCCAATAAATCTATTCATAAACTTATTCATTCATTCATCTCATGGTCTCTGGTGGCCCTCCCAACTCCATGCTTCACTCACTTTCTAAGCAGGAAATATTATTGGCTGCACCCATCAACGTATTGAGATTTGAGAACACCCAAACAAATATATTCTTCACACTTTGCAGATAATTTTAAGATACAAAGTTTTAAAGCACCCTAAACTTAGATACCTAAAACAGATTAGTAAAATACTTTGTGGCTGCATATCTTTTGTACCTTAGAGGCAATGTCTACAGATACTTCCAAGCACTAGGGTACTAATGGTGAATGTACTAATGGTGTCTAGGTTGAAGGCAGTGGATTCACTGAATGTTTTCAAGAGAGAGTTAGATTTAACTCTTTGGGCTAACGGAATCAAGGGATATTGGGAGAAGGCAGGAACGGGGTACTGATATTAGATGATCAGCCATGATCATATTGAAAGGCGGTGCTGGCTCAAAGGGCTGAATTACCTTCTCCTGCACCTATTTTCTATGTTTCTATGAAATTAATATTATTGCAAGAGTGAAAGGAGATGGTACTAAAGAGGTGTGTGAGAGGAACTGCAAATGCTGGTTTAAACTGAAGACAGACACAAAAAGCTGGAGTTGTCTAGAGGAATTGCTTTAAAACATTCTTTATTTTGGCTAGATGCTCTGGAAGCTTAAATTAATAAGCTGCAGATGAAAGAAACCCACGTACCGAGTTATTAACCGCTTCCATGTCACAGAAGTGCTCGACGAGGAGCTTGCAAGAATCCTCCATCCCCCAGTGTGCGGCGGCATGCAGCGGTGTCCAGCCATCCTTGTCCCGTGCAACCACACTGAACCCAGCCTGGAGGAGCAGCCTGCAAGTCAACGCCACTGGTTAACACGGAGGCAATGGCCACTCACTTCCACTGGTTGACTAATATTATTACAGGCGACGGCAACTAATCCAAACTCAACCTGGAGCAAGAAGGAAAGTGATGAAAGACGATCATGATCCCCACACGAGGGAAAGTCTGCCCACTGGGCTGATGCTGAGCTAATTAAAGGGTTAACAATTAACTCCATACCCCCCAGCTCCCCAAACCCGCTATTAAAACACTTGATGATACAAAATGTTAAAATCTCCATTGATGATACAGAGGACTCTTTCCCATTCTGTGTTTTTTTGGGTACTTTGGCAGCACAGGTGCAGCTAGGCGAGTGGATACCCGACGACAACACTTCTCGGGCCGCAGATGCCCCCAGGTAGTTCCGCAGGCAGGAAGCATGCTTCATTTGCGCAGGGCGAGGGTGGTTTCAGTGCAAGAATCTGCTCTCTTCGAATGCCACCATCACTGAGCTAAAGGAATGGATCTAGAATGGCTCACTGGATGCAGAATGGCTCACTGGATCTGATCTTACAGTCATTATTCTCAATGTTACTTTCAGCTAAAATAAGCACAGAATAATTAAGGACCTCCACCCTCCCTTCCATGCCAACATAGGGCTGAGGCCAAATCTTATACCAACTCCTGAGCTGCCCGAATGAGCCGGTTACACATGGTAGCAGAGACACTGTACAGGCGGGGTTGATACTGGCCTCATCACTTCTATGTAGCCTTTGGCCGCAGCAACATGGAGAGCATTGGCACCAGTTTTCGGGTGAGATACGTCTTCAATCTTGCCGCTATTTAGCCACTGCCGGGCATGTTGCAGCAACAAGTCCTCCTCTTCACGCCTCGCCGATTCCACATCGATCCCTGCCGAGACAGGGCGGAGCATTTTCTGTACAAGAAGCTTTACCACATGAAAATATTACAATCTCCCACAGCTCCCAGAACAATAGAAGCGCGTCCCCTGCCCACTGAACATAATCAGGGGGAGGAAATCACCAACACACCAACAGCAGTTGGAGAGGAAAGCTCGCCATCACCATCTCAAGGACAACAGATGCTACCTCCCCCACATATCATTCTCACAACCCGATCAACTCGGTGTTGGTTGTTGGCCAGTCCACAGGAAGTGTGTAAGAAGGAACTGCAGATGCTGGTTTAAACCAAAGATAGACACAAAAAGCTGGAGTAACTCAGCGGGACAGGCAGCATCTCTGGAGAGAAGGAATGGGTGACATTTCTGGTCGAGACCCTTCTTCGGTCTGAAGAAACATCACCAGAGATGCCGCCTGTCCCACTGAGTTACTCCAGCATTTTGTGTCTGTCTTCAGTCTGCAGGAAGAGCTCCCAAGTGATTTGTCAATGCGACCTGAAAGACTAGACAGGGGCTTCATTCAACGCCTCACACCATGTAAGACATCTTCAGAGTGCAGTGCTTCTGGGAGTATCTGTGCCTTAACCCAAAGTCTTCCAACCCATGAGATACGATAGAATTTTATTTATTTGCCAACAGTTATAAAAACACAAAATACATGAAATTAAGGGTACACAAAAAGCTGGAGAAACTCAGCGGGTGCAGCAGCATCTAAGAAGCGAAGGAGATAGGCGACGTTTCGGGTCGAGACCCTTCTTCAGACTGGTCAGGGATCAGGGAAACAAGAGATATAGACGGTGATGTGGAGAGATAAGGAACAATGAATGAAAGATATGCAAAAAAGTATCGATGATAAAGGGAACAAGTCATTGTAAGCTGTTTGTGGTGTGAAAATGAGAAGCTGGTGCGACTGGGGTGGGGGAGGGAGATAGAGATAGAGGGAATGCCAGGGCCCGAGGGCTGAGGGAGAGGTGGGAAGGGGAGGAGACAGCAAGGGTTAACAGAATTGAGAAAATTCAATGTTCAAGCCCAAAGGATGCAGACTCCCCAAGAAATTAAAGTGACTAGTGGAAAGGCTTGAGGATGTGCAAAGATTTGGGGGGGGGGGAGGAGGGGTCAGTCTCAATCTACCCCACGACAGAAGGGGGAGGAGTTGTACAGTTTGATAGCCACAGGGAAGAAGGATCTCCTGTGGCGTTCTGTGCTGCATCTTGGTGGAACCAGTCTATTGCTGAAGGTGCTCCTCAGGTTGACCAGTGTGTCATGGAGGGGGGTTGAGCTGTATTGTCCACGATGCTCTGCAGTTTGAGGAGCATCCTCCACTCCACGACCACCGCCATGTGTCCAACAGATGAGCGGTGACTGGCACAAAATACACCAGCAATGTACACACTGCCACCTCAGCCAAGGCAGCCCAGCTCTGGTACGTACCCTGCTTAGTAATCTCAGCCTGCAGTAGGTTCTCCATGTAGTTCTCCTCTGCAAGGTCAATTGGCAACTGGCCATCGCTGTTCACTGCTGCAATGCTGGCCGCATGGTTGATTAAACATCTGCAAAGCATTACAAAATGAGATCAGAAACAGCATTGAGAGAAATCGTTATTGAGAAAGAGAGATAATGGAGACATTGGACAGGCTTTCAACAGGTCAGAGGTTAAAATAAATATAAAGGAAGAAATGATTCAGCGAGACCACAATGTAAAACATGTGGGAATGAGTTATACAGCAGCACTGCAGGCCCTTCAGCCCAACTTGCCCAAGCTGATCATGCTGTCTATCAGAGCTAGTCACAATTGCCTGCACTGCCTTTATGAAGAAGGGTCTCGACCAGAAACATCATCCATTCCTTCTCTACAGAGCTGCTGCCTGTCCCGCTGCGTTACTCCAGCACTCTGTGAAACGTTACCCATTCCTTCTCCACAGATGTTGCCTGACCCACCGAGTTACTCCAGCATTTTGTGTCTACCTTCATTATATCCTTACTGTTTAATCAGTAATATTGTAATATATTTTGTCTATCCTCAATTAGGCCTTCATGTCTTGTTCATTAGCTTGATAAACAAGTCAGTAATGCATGGTCATATATACACCTGTAATGGCCACGTGGACCACAGAGTATTACGGTATAATTCAATTTGTGTAGGAAGGAATTGCAGATGCTGGTTTAAACCGAAGATACACAAAAAGCTGTGTGCGTAACTCTACTGAAGAAGGGTCTCAACCCGAAACGTCACCTATTCCTTCTCTCCACAGATGCTGTCTGACCCACTGAGTTACTCCAACTTTTTTTGTCTATAATTTAACTTGTTGGTTGTGAGACCAGTGAAGGCCTTTCCCAGGCAGTGAGCAACTAGTGAACTTAGAGGCAAAAAGCACAGAAGATGTGCTGTGACCAAAACTTTAAACTTAGCTAAACTGCTGTACTAGAGGCCCCGGCCCAAAACATCATCTTTTCATGCTCTCAAGAGATGCTGTCTGACCTGTTGAGTAACCGCAGCTTTTTATATCTGAAGACGTTCATTTACATGTCAGCGGTGGTAAAAAAGACCCAGCAGCGATTGCAATTCCTGACAGTGCTAAGGAAGAACAGTCTAGAGGAGAAGCTGCTGGTGGCCTTCTACCGTTCCACATCGAGAGTGTGCTGGCATATTGTACCACGGTGCGGTATGCCGGCTGCTCAGCAGCAGACAGGAGAGCCCGGCAGAGAGTGATCAAAACTGCACAGAAAATCATCGGCTGCCCTCTGTCTTCCCTGGAAGACATCTCCAGCTCTCGGTGCCTCTGCAGAGCCAGGAAAATAATCAAAGACCCCTCCCATCCTGGACAGTCCCTGTTCAACCTCCTGCCCTCTGGTAGGCGGTACAGGTGCGACAAATGTCGGACAAACAGACTCAAGAACAGTTTCTTTCCCTGGGACATCAGAACTTTAAATTCCTCAAATATCCACACGACATGAGAGATGCTGTCATCCATTCCACTATAAAACAGACCACTCAGCTGATATTTCTTCTTTAACTTCTTTTAAAGTATTTATTAGATTTTAACGTGTAATATTCTCCCAGAGCAATGTTCTACATAGGTGTGATCATTATAATTTATCTGCTATTTTAAGCAGTTAAATAACGTATTGGATATGTTTTTATCTTGTTTTAGTTGCTCTCCTAATTTTGGTGTATTTCAAAGTACAATGCCAATAAAGGATTATTATTATTATTATTATTATTATTATTATTATTATTATTATTCTCCTTGTTTTCCCAGACCAAGATGCAAGTGGTGGGTTGGTTCACAAGTGACCACTGTATAGTGTCTATACAAAACAGTTTTGACTGGTTTAGAGATACAATTCACCATCGATCCTTCCTCCGAGCAACCGGAGGATACCCACGCAGTCACAGGGAGAACAAACTACACAGACAGCAGCCGAGGTCAAGATCGAACTCTGGCGCTACAACTCGCTGCGCCACTATCACCATCCATACATACAAACAAGTGATGAGAGGAGGGCAAGCAAACTACTGACGGCACTCGGACCCCCGTACACCAAATATAACATGTTATTTAAAGCTGGAGGATCAGGTCACAGAATAGCTCGTGATAAATATTGAGGTTTTCTAATGTGTACAGACGAATAAAGGTTGGATCATTGGAATTAGGTCACTCACATATCCAGATATTATAGAAGCACTACCTTCGATAGCATCTGCAGTTCTGGAGCAACTATGTTTGACCAAATCAGCAATTGCTCCCACCCTCACCAGGTATCCGAAAACACTCCTACATACAAGCAAACAAGAATTTGACAAGAATGATCCCAGGAATGAGTAGGTTAACCTATGATGAGCGTTTGTCGGCATTCGGCCTGTTCTAGCTGAAGTATAGAAGAATAAGAGGGGACCTCATGGAAACATACAGAGTAGTGAAAGGCTTGAATAGAGTGGACGTGGAGAGGATGTTTCCACTCGTGGAAGAGCCCAGGACGAGAAGTCATGGCATCATGATGTTGTCTACACCACCCATTGTGTGAATAACCTAAAAATCCTGACATAATTTCATAAATGGAGAGGATGTTTCCACTAGTGGGAGAGTCTAGGACTAGAGGTCATAGCCGCAGAATTAAGGGACGTTCTTTTTGGAGGGAAATGAGGAAGACTTTCTTTAGTCAGAGGGTGGTGAATCTGTGGAATTCTTTGCCACAGGCGGAGGTGGAGGCCAAATCAGTGGATATTTTTAAGGCAGAGATTGACAGATTCTTGATTAGTGCAAGAGGTTATGGGGAGAAGGTAGGAAAAAGGGATTGGGAGGGAGATATAGATCAGCCATGATTGAATGGCGGAGTAGACTTGATGGGCTGAATGGCCTAATTCTACTCCCATCACTTATGACATGACCAAACCCAGAAAGCACCATAAAACTGCAAGGAGGCCACAACGTATTCAATGTCTTCCCATCAGCCATGTCCTGACCTCAATTTGGTTCTCTTGATGGCCACCAACAAAGAAGGGTCTCAACCCAAAACATCACCCATTCCTTCTCTCCAGAGATGCTGCCAGCCCATCTGAGTTTCAACCAGCATCTGCAGTTCCTTCCTACACAGTGAACCTACCCTTTCCCCTTTAGTCCCAGGGGCTTCAGTAACAATAACAGCACTCTGCAAATCACCTGAAAAGCAACTCCAGTTCACAATTAATACAAGTAATTGATCATAGTATAGACTGCAAAAAGACAAAATATCTATGTTGTTTCATTAGTGGCATGTTTTACAACATTACAATGAATTAATATTCTGATGTTTTTGTGTTTTAAGCCTTGGGTTGCTGAGCAGCATTAAATAAAATAATGCACCACGTAACAGGTTGTTGTGCCATACGGAGATCAGATGGAATCACATCAACAGTTTCCGAAGCTGAACTTTAAGAAATGGGAAAATACTGGAGAGAAACTGCATTTACAATCCTTCATTCAGAGCACTTCCTGTCACAACAGCTTGCATTTATTGACGTTCACATTCCTTTCAACAAATCCCACACGTTTTACAGCCCTTGAAGACTTCAGACCCTAAGACATGGATCTTTATGAGACCATGACTTGATTCCTTGAAACAGTGCAAAGGATGCAACCAGCAGGAATGAGCACCATCTGCACTGGCTCTGCAAGTCACTGGGATGAAGATGAATCTTGGCTAACAAATTGCAAAGTTACTCTTCCAAAAAGTGTTAATCATGTATTGTCTTTCTGCTGACGGGTTAGCACGCAACAAAAGCTTCTCACTGTACCTCGGTACACGTGACAATAAACTAATCTGAACTAATAAAGCTGTAGTTTAGTTTAGAGACATCGTGGAAACAGGCCCTTCGGCCCACTGAGTCCACGCTGACCAGCAATCCCTGTACTCGAGCACTATCCTACACAATAGGGTCACTTTACAACTTTTACAGAAGCCAATTAACCTACATACCTGTATGGCTTTCGAGTGTGGGAGGCAACCGAAGCACCCGGAGAAAACCCACGTGGTCACGGGGAGAACGTACAAACTCTGTACAGACAGTACCTGTAGTCAGGATCGAACCCGGGCTCTGGCGCTGTGAGGCAGCAACTCCGCCGCTGTTCCACCGTGCGCACGTGATCTTTATAACTGAAGCCTGACATTCTGTGTCAGCTCTATGGTGCTGCACAGAATTGTGCACCTTTGGATTGCCATGTGAATCGACTGCCTTTCGTTACCACCAGTCGCAGCTAACATATGTAGTAAGCTTGACAAGGTAGTGTTAGAATCCAAACATATGTAGTAAGCTTGTCCAGAGAGTGTAGAATCCTAACAGCTGAAGTCAGCTTGCCCAGGTAGTGTTCTGGAGACAATGGCCACTAAGTGAGACCAGAAGATCTTATAGAAACTTACAAAATTCTTAAGGGGTTGGACAGGCTAGATGCAGAAGATTGTTCCCGATGTTGGGGAAGTCCAGGACAAGGGGTCACAGCTTAAGGATAAGGGGGAAATCCTTTAAGACCGAGATGAGAAAGACTTTTTTCACACAGAGAGTGGTGAGTCTCTGGAACTCTCTGCCACAGAGGGTAGTTGAGGCCAGTTCATTGGCTATATTTAAGAGTGAGTTGGATGTGGCCCTTGTGGCTAAGGGGATCAGAGGGTATGGAGAGAAGGCAGGTACGGGATACTGAGTTGGATGATCAGCCATGATCATATTCAATTGCAGATTCGAAGAATTACTCCTGCACCTAATTTCTATGTTTCTATGTTTCTATGAAGAGAGGGACAAAGACGAATGAGGGAGCTGGGTTTCATTTGCTCAATGCTGGTCACAATGTTATGGTCAACAACAATGTTGTCACAATGTAAAACTACACTGATCTCCACGAAAGATGAAGTTGAGCAGAATACTTTATCGGTTAAGCACCTCCTCACTGTGGTGGAAGGCCATTCAGCCCTTCGAAAAGTTTAAAGTCATTATCATTTTCCAACTACTACCTGTTCCCCCCCTCTGTACCCCTGACAAGGCAATCATAACAGAGGGGGAACAATATTGAATGAGGGGCAATCAATACCCTTGAATGGCAGCCAGAGACTCGAAGGGTGGAACAATCTACTCCTGCATCTAGCCTGTCCAACCCCTTAAGAATTTTGTAAGTTTCTATAAGAGAGGGACAAACGAAATCCAGTCTGGGTTCTTCATTCCTGACATCAAATCAGTCTGGTGAACACTCCCTCTATGTTGTCAATAATGTAGATTTGTGAGACCAAAACTGCACGCAACTCCAGGTGTGGTCTCACCAAGACCCTGTACAACTGAAGTAGAACCTCCCTGCTCCTGTACTCAAATCATAGGGTTAGTGAGGGATGTGCCTGACTATCACTGTAAGAGCTTCAGGCATTGCCTGGAGACTGCAGAGCTCATTCACTAACTCTACCACAATGTGTTCAGTCAATGCAAACACAAATGCTCTTCACACCCAGCATGGAAATTAAAAATAAAACAGGACTGCATCATGAAACTTCACACCCACCAACACATCACCACATGGAATCAGACAGCATGAGACGGGCCCTTCGGCCCAACTCTATCATGCCAACCAACATGCCCTATCTAAGCTCGTCCCAGATCCTTCTAAACCTCTTCTATCCATATATACAAAAATATATTTTTAAAGGTTATTGCACCTGCCACTACTACCTCCTCTGCCAGCTTGGTTCATATGCCCACCACTCTGTGTGAAAACATTGCCTGTCAGATTCCTATTAAATCTTTCCCCTCTCACCTTAAACCTGTGCTCTCCAGTTCTTGATTCCTCTACTCTGGGAATAAAACTGTGCATTTAGCCCATCTATTCGCTTCGTGATTTTACATACCTCTCTGCAAGGTCACTCCTCATCTTCCTGCACTCCAAGGAGGAAAGACCATGCTTGCCCAACCTCTCTCTGGAGCTCAGGCCTTGGAGTGCTGGCAACAGGAGGCAGATAGCAAGATCTTACACAGGTCTCAGAGAATGATGACCAGTGTATCAATCAGCCACTCCGCAGCCCTGCTGAATCACACTCCCGTACGAGAAGCAAAATGCATTGATCTAACAGCGGGCAAGTTCTCTCCGAAGCCCAGCCCCACAGAAAAATAGCCGCCTCGACTTACTCAACGATTTCGGAGTAGCCGCAAGAAACGGCCACGTGGAGCGGTGTCCAGCCCTCGTTATCCGACTGGTCAACGTTGGCATTCTGTCTCAGCAGGAACTCCACCATCTCCAGGTTCTCATCAATGCAAGCCTGGAAAAGAAAGCGCTCTAGGTCAGATACCACGCTGAATGTCTGTGCACACCACCCACCAGTGAGCACTGTTATAGTCACCTGGAGCTTCCTAGTAGCTGACTCCCTTCAGAAGATCACACTGCCTGCCATAAAGTCCAGTGTCTGGGCTATTTGCTTGAACACTGTTAAATAGTCCCATACCCTTGCTCTTTCATTATGCTCATACATCTTTTTTAATTTACAGACAGTCTCCTTTTACTCTTATCTAATGTATCCCTCATAATAATTTACTCCACATTCCAACCTACCAATTGCCTCAGCCATTGCTCTGGCTTCACCGAGTTATGGGCTGACAGCAAAACGATTTTAAAGTTCCTTTCCTGGTCTTTAAACCTCCCCCACACCAACACAAACCTCACCATTCCACCACTGTCCCTTTTCCATGCGAGTGATCCATCACCAGTAGCTGCACTTCCTGCTATCACGGCCCCGAGTTGTGAACATGCTCCACAGATTCCCTCTGGATTTGCCGTTCCATAAACACACTTCCTGTCCTCAAAATTCCTTCTGCAGCTGAATCAAATCATATGAAGATTTTTGCAAAGGGCCTCAAGTTGTTTCATTGTTTAATAAATGTGTGTACGATTATTGGCGGGGTGGGTGTTCAGCAGCACTGGAGAGAGAGGGAGAGGGACTGATCTCATCAGCAGACAGTTCACAGAACTGGGCAGAGATTTTGAAGATAGACACAAAATGCTGGAGTAACTCAGCAGGTCAGGAAGCATCTCTGGATAGAGGGAATGGGTGACGTTTCAGGTCAAGACACTTCTTCAGATCTATCCAGAGATGCTGCCTGTCCCGCTGAGTTACTCCAGCATTTTGTGTCTATTTTCGGTACAAACCCTCCTACACGCATAGGCAGAGGTTTAAACTGATTTAACGCTCTGCCAGAGGCGGTGGTGGGAGCAGGGGCATTCTTTCACAAACACTGAGACAACAACTAGAATCAGCAAGGCGGGCCAATGCAAAGAGTGATGAGATCTACAATGGTTTGCCCACGGGCCCATTTCATACGCTCTATGATGGTTTGAGGAAAGGATGGAGAAGGTGAAGAAAGGGCATATTGCCATGGAAATGGTGACTACCTATATGGGTTATGGAAAGTTAAAGTGTTTTCAAAACGGATAGGAACCATAATGAACATAATCTGCAGGACTATGGGGAAAGAAGAGAGGAAATGGAACTGAACGATTGCTCAGTAGAGAGCAAGCACTGACGTGTGTGTACATGGAAGTTATTGTTACGTGACACACTGGTCCTTTCAGGACACCGTTCCCAGAAAGTGACAGTGTGCTGTAGTAGTCGATGATGCACCAAAACACATTCCAACCCAGCCCTGTTCTCACCTCACACACAGAGCCCAGCCACCGGTCACAGACACACATACGTTCTGGCAACAAGTGGCTGGACAGAGGTTATAAACAAATTCCTGGCTGAATTCCTTCACCCCAATACAACATCCCTACAGCAGCCCAGTGCACCATCCAAGCATGCAACCCACTATGTGTAAGATTGGAAACTAAAGCTGAGATGGTTAAACTCTGTAAGAATTAAAGTTTACCTCATCAAACTGGGCCTAGGCTCACACTAATACTCATCCTCGACCAGAACCTCCCACAGCCACTCCTCAGCTCATCCTAGTACTTCTATCCCCATGTATGTTAGCTTTCCCATCCCATCCTCTGCCACCCGCCCTGGATTATCTTTCTGAGATGTGGATAATGATTTAGGCATGCAAGATCATATATCGCAGTTAATAAATCTGGAACACCAGACATGAAAATTATGAGCAAATAAACATTTGCCTCACAGATCTCGGGCGGGAGGGAGGCAATGTGTCCGCAACCATCACGTCTAATCTGCCTTAGACACAAAAAGCTGGAGTAACTCAGATGGTCAGACAGCATCTCTTGAGAGAAGGAATAGGTGATATTTTGAGTGGAGATCCTTCTTCAGACTTAGACATACTCTGAAGCCAGTTAGTTCAGGGGCCATTGTGAATGGGTAATACATACTGGTCTAAAATAGCAGTAAACTCATCATTCAGCCATTTGTCTCCTGAAAAATAGCCCAAGCCAAACTTTCCTGTCAGGGCAAACAAGAGTGTTTCAGTTTCATGAAAATCTTTAAGTGCTTTTGCCATTTTCGCTTTTGCAGAAAGTCGACCCCAGATCTTTGCACTAAATGCAGTCACACTGATGCTGCAAGCAAGGTTGAATTTCCATCTGCAGTAATTAGGTGACAGTGCAGGGGCTATGAATTGTACCTGGAACTAAATGGTTTGCAATGTTCGTATGATAGTGCACTGCTTGCCACCCACAAACCCACAGCAGGAAACAAGAAGGCACTATGTTCAAATCACTGAAAATACAGGGAGATCAAGCAGAGAAAGTATAAAAACAAATCAATTCCCCCTCCTCCCTCTTTTCCAGCTTTCTGCTCCCCCCTGCAATCAGTTTGAAGAAGGGTCCCAACCAGAAACATGTCCTCCAGAGATAAGCTCATGAGTGATAGGAGCAGAATTCGGCCATTCGGCCCATCAAGTATCTTTCGCCATTCAATCAAGACTAATCTATCTCTCCTTCCTAACCCCATTCTCCTGCTTTCTCCCTATAACCCCGGACACCCGTACAAATGCTGCCCATCCCACTGAGTTACTCCAGCATTGTCTTTCTGAAATACCTGAAGCTCCGTAAAGACAGCACAAGGCTATTAGACTAACACCCTAACTAGACTAGTCTAGACTCCCAGACTAACAGAAAGGTGTCTTAGCTTCCTGCACCAGAAGTCAATGGGCAGGTTGTCTTGTGAGGAAAGGTTGGACGGACGAGACATGTACAAGAGCTAAAGGTGACTTTGTTCAACCACAAGACCTTGGAGGGAGGATACCTCCTCACAATGATCAAGGGGATGAGAGGTTACTGTGCAAAGCTTACAATCAGAACAAATTCCACGATCAGGTGGCCTACTCCTGCTCTTATCTTCTTACTAATGCACAAATTAAATCATATGTAATGAATAACAGATCCAATAAATACATTCACATCATACATGGATCAATACCACTGAGTTAATTCAATGGTAGGCATGCAGAGATTGTCCCCACCGTGCACCTACACAAACTGCAACACCTAAACGCTTTGCTCTGAGCGGGGATGCAATGTTTCCACCAAGGGTACTTGCTCTTTTGTAGATCTTTGGCATCAAAGCAGCAGAACACCGAAAAACAAAACCACCTTAATGCAATACCTTGCACTCGATAAAGTGTCCAAAGACATGCCAGTGTAAAATTGACAGAAATTATGAGTGGTATAATCTGAACATACACTTCAGGTCTACAGTCGGCTCTCAGTCACACAAACCTGCTCCACCGTTTAACAAGACCATGGCTGATCACACAGCAATCTCAATTCTGATTCCCATCTACTCGTGATAACCTTTGCCCATCAAGAATCCACTTAAGTCTGCTGTAAAAGTTATTCAAAGACCCCACCAGCCTTGAGAAAGTTCTCCAAAGACTTAAAATTCTCCAGAGGAAACAATTTCTCCTTGCATCTGCCTTATATGGATGATGCCTTATTTTTAAATAGTGACCATGAGTTCTAGATCCTCCTCCACGAGGAAACAACTTCTTCCCACCGGGAGTGCAGGAAATTTTATTTGCTATTAGCAAGTCCCCCCTCACTCACTTCTCTAAACTCTTACAGATTCAAGTCAAGCCTCAAGACAATTCTAGGGATGAGTCTAGTAAACTACTCAACGACTTCGAACGCATCCACATTCCTCTTCAGCCAAGGAGACCATTCCTGTACCAAGTCACCATTGCCGTACGCAACTGAAACACTACGACAACTTTACAACTGAGAAGCTGCTGGAACGGGAGCCCTCAGAGGGCAATAAGCACAGATGGTCCTCAGTGAACAGAGTATGGGCAAGCTTGAACTGACAGTTAAACCAAACTGTTACTGTAACTAAAAGTCAGACCGCCACTGAAGAATTACAACTGAAATGTTAAAATAGTTCTGAATTTGAGGCTGCCGACTAAAATATGGTTTTAAATACCATTTTTTTTTTGTTTACAAACTGACCAACATCAAAAATAGATGTGACCACCTTCATCCGTTAACTCAGACAACTAAAACTGCTTGTGTCTTTGTACAGGTGTTGCTTGGCCTGTGGAATGTCTCAACTGCTGTGTCTTTATGTCAAATTTCCAGCATCTCCACATTTTACCTGATTTTAGGTTCACCCCTGAAATTCACAACTACTTCCAGAAATGTGATTTATGCCAAATTCAAATTGCCATCACACAATGATGTGTAATTAAACCTTGACTCTGAACAGGGGACAAAGGAGAGCATGTAAGCATCGCACAGATGAGAGTGTAAGCGTCTCGCAGGGGAGAGTGTGTAAGAGCTGGTCAGGGATGTAAGTGCTGGTCAAGGGTGTGTAAGCGCTGTACAGGGGAGAGTGTGTAAGCATTGGTCAGGGGTGTGTAGGCATTGGTCAGGGGTGTGTAAGCGCTGGTCAGGGGTGTGTAGGCGTTGGTCAGGGGTGTGTAGGCGTTGATCAGGGGTGTGTAGGCGTTGGTCAGGGGTGTGTAAGCGCTGGTCAGGGGTGTGTAAGCGCTGGTCAGGGGTGTGAGGGATAAAGTGATTAAACCCCACTATTGTAAGGGGCTTTAAAGAGGATTCAAACCAATAGAGGCCAAAGAGAGGATTCTGACACAGCTGTGTATAAAAGTTACCAGACCCATCCTTGAGTAAGAAGTGATAGCATTGTATAGCGGTAGAAGGGAATGATGTAGATAGATCCCTATCAGTAGAATGGAGTGATAGATGGGACCCTTGTCACTATAGCTTAGCTTTAGTGCTGATATAGGAGAACTGAGAGAGTTCACTTGGAGGCGAGTAAAACTAGGATAGGTCATGAACAACTGAGCATGCTTAATAAAATAAATGAATATTAAAACACACCCCTGGTCAAGAACCATGGACATGCGATGTATGATGTGGGAAGTACGGGGGGGGGGACGTACCTATAGGTTGTCCACCTCAGTGTCTGATTGGAGCGGGTCAAAGGAGGGGAGGTTGGATGTAGAATTGTGTGTATAAAGGCGGTTTACCCTTCTGACTTCGGTGTGTCTCAACTTGGAGAGGCACCCGACTCGAAAATAAAGAATCTCTTGCTTCCACGATTTAGTCTTTGAGTAGTGATTGTGAGCACATCGCATATCTCACAGGGGTGTGTAAGCACTGGTCAGGGGTGTGTAAGCGCTGGTCAGGGGTGTGTAAGCGCTGGTCAGGGGTGTGTAAGCGCTGGTCAGGGGTGTGTAAGCGCTGGTCAGGGTGTGTAAGCGCTGGTCAGGGGTGTGTAAGCGCTGGTCAGGGGTGTGTAAGCGCTGGTCAGGGGTGTGTAAGCGCTGGTCAGGGGTGTGTAAGCGCTGGTCAGGGGTGTGTAAGCGCTGGTCAGGGAGTGTGTAAGCGCTGGTCAGGGGTGTGTAAGCGCTGGTCAGGGAGTGTGTAAGCGCTGGTCAGGGGTGTGTAAGCGCTGGTCAGGGGTGTGTAAGCGCTGGTCAGGGGTGTGTAAGCGCTGGTCAGGGGTGTGTAAGCGCTGGTCAGGGAGTGTGTAAGCGCCTCCCTCACACTCCCGGGCACGGTGCACCAACACAGCTGCAATCAGCCCAGGGCGGGCGTTGCCCGCTGGGAGATGTAGTCCACACACCCCGGACGGCAGCGAATGAAATAAAGTCTGAAGATGGGTCTCGACCCAAAACATCCCCCACTCCTCCTCTCCACAGATGCTGCCTGACCCGCTGAGTTACTCCAGCATTTTGTGTCTACCTTCGACAGCGAATGAATGACGGAACTACATTTCCCAGACACCCCCGCGACAGGGAGCCCCGAGCGCGCAGGCGCAGCTTGCGCGCCGGCAGCCCGGGCATGCGCAGCTGGCTGTGCCGGCACCCCGCGCACGCGCATCTCGCCGCGCCGGCACCCCGCGCAGGCGCACCTGGTGCAGGGCGCTGATGCCGTCCGTGTTGGCGCAGTCGACGTCGGCGCCGCCGCGCAGCATCTCCTCCGCGTCCCGCGCGTCACCGCTCGCACAGGCCGCTAGGAACTCCGCCGCCGCCTCGAAGCGCACCCGCCGCGGCGCGCCCGCTCCAGGCCTCGCCCGCCACCGCGGCTCGCCAGCCTCCAGATCGGTGCACGAGCCCTTCCAGCGCTGCAGCTGCTGCCGCCGCTTCTCGCTCGCTGCGACGGCAGCCGCGGCCGCCACCCCTCTTCCCGCCCGCTCCGACATCTTCCCCGCAGCCGCCCTCTTTCTGCTGGCGTGCCCAGCGCACTGACGCACTTCCGGCGCCTGGCGTACCACGGCCTCCTGGGAAATGTAGTTCGCGCGGGGCAAGCGCCATGACGCACTTCCGGAGCCTGACATGCCACGGCCTCCTGGGAAATGTCTCGGGAACGATGGGACCTGTAGTTGGCAAGGGAGCGAGGGACGTCCATGGAATGCTGGGAATTGTAGTCCATGTGATACCATCAATTATGTAACAAAATGCTGGAGTCACTCAGCAGGACAGGCAGTATCTGGATAGAAGGAATGGCTGACGTTTCGGGTTGAGACCCTTCAGACTGGGGTACTGATTGTGGATGATCATCCATGATCACATTGAATGGCGGTGCTGGCTCGAGGGGCCGAATGGCCTACTCCGGCACCTATTGTCTATTGGGGTCTTGGCCAGAAATGTCACCTATTCCTTCTCTCCAGAGATGCTGCCTGTCCCACTGAGTTACTCCAGCTTTTTGTGTCTATCTTCGGTTTAAACTAGCATCCTTCCTGCACATCAGGAGTACTGTTAAAGAAGGAACTGCAGATGCTGGAGAATCGAGGGTTACACAAAAGGCTGGAGAAACTCAGCGGGTGCAGCAGCATCTAAGGAGCGAAGGAGATAGGCGACGTTTTGGGTCGAGACCCTTCTTCAGACTGGTCAGGGATCAGGGAAACGAGAGATATAGACGGTAATGTGGAGAGATGTGAGAGATAAAGAACAATGAATGAAAGATATGCAAAAAAGTATCGATGATAAAGGGAACAAGCCATTGTAAGCTGTTTGTAGTGTGAAAATGAGAAGCTAGTGACAGCTGGAGACAGCAAGGGTTAACAGAATTGAGAAAATTCAATGTTCAAGCCCAGAGGATGCAGACTCCCCAAGCGGAATTTGAGGTGTTGTTCCTCCAACTTGCGGTGTTGCTCACTCTGGCCGTGGAGAAGGCCCAGGACCGAGAGGTCGGATACGGAATGGGAGGGGGAGTTGAAGTGCTGAGCCACCGGGAGGTCGGGTTGGTTATTGCGGACCGAGCGGAGGTGTTCGGCAAAACGATCGCCAAGCCTCCGCTTGGTCTCACCGATATAGGTCATCTGGCATCTGGAGCAGCGGATGCAGTAGATGAGGTTGGAGGAGGTGCAGGTGAACCTCTGTCGGACCTGGAAGGACCGCTTAGGTGTACTGTGTATGTTTGCGGTCTACTGATACTCTAATCCCTCATTAAGCGTGTTAAATTCAGAGTATCCTGACCCGTTTGACTCCTGGGCTGGAGGAGGTGAGGAAAGTTTGCACAGATTAGTTCTCTACATGGAGTTTAGAAGGAAACAAGGTGATCTTATTGAATGATGTGAAGTTTTGATGAGGCTTAACGGTAGATGTTGAGGTGATATTTAGCTTTGTTGAGGAATCTCGAACAAGGGCATCGTGGTTTCAGGATAAGGAGTCGCCCATTTAGATTGACGTTGAGGAAGAATCACTGGTTGTTGTAGTCCTCTGTCCCAGAGAGCTTGCGTGATCATTCACTGGACAGACTCGAGGCCAGGGCAATCAATATTTGACCGAGAGGGGAAGCAAGAGTTGCCGGACGACTGGAAAGTGAAACTGGGGCTGGGATCAGAATGGCCACAACCCCACTGAATGTTGGGGCAGGCTTGAATGGACCAGAAGGCTTCTGGTGGCTCCGATTTCTTACGTTTCTAGCCGCTGCCTGCTCCACCGAGAATTTCCAGCCTAACTGATTTCATTTTGGATTTTCATCATCTTCACATGGATGTTAAATCTAATCGCATTGTCGCCACACCATGTGTACACAAATCATTACTATCATAACTATGATACTATCATAACTATGAGCTTCTATTGGCTGTCTTTGTTTGCACTGAGGGCTTTGGTTTTTATGCTCTTGTTATTTACTTATTTTAATTCTGTGTGCTCCAATGTTTACGGACCTGTTTAGCTGCTGAAAGTAAGAATTTCATTGTTCCATGTCACAATTAAACCTTCCTGATCTTGACACGGTAATTAGTCAGTGTATATCACCCTTTGGCTGATAGTTCCATCAAACTGTAATATTCTATCACAGTGCAGGACACATGCAGACGATCTGTAAAAGTTTAGCAAAAGAAACAAAACTGCTCTGGCAACTCAGACGCAGAATTGTTGCAGTTACGGTGGTGCAGCGGTAGCGTTGCTGCCTTACAGCGTTTGCAGCGCCGGAGACCCGGGTTCGATCTGTACGGGTGCTGTCTGTACGGAGCTTGTACGTTTTCCCGTGGGTTTCCCTGAGATCTTCGGTTTCCTTCCACATTCCAAAGATGTACAGGTTTGTAGGTTAATTGGCTTGGTATAAATGTAAATTGTCCCCAGTGTGTGCTAGTGTGTGGGGATGTGGGTCTGTGTGGTGGGCCGAAGGGCCTGTTTCCATGCTGTATCTCCAAACTAAACTAAACCATATTTGACATTTATAGTGTGTTTCTCCAGCTGCCTCTCTGTATACATCTTGTGTCTTTACTTCACAACAATTAGACCTTAATTGGATACAGGACTATTCCGCAACATGGGATAATTCTTTGGAATCTAACATGAGTGACTTAATAAAACACCACACCCTTTCACTTGCAGTGGACACAGGGGAAATCTGCTGTCAAGAAAAATCTGATAGATCCTTCCTGCGTCTAGGTCACCTCCCACTGCATCTGACCAGTGCGTCCGAGACAGAAACAGAACTTCATTCTTCCTTACCACCCCTCTGCTTTCCCAGTAGACCGCTTTTTTCTCTCTCTCGTTTATTATATTGTTTACAGTGTGCTATGTTTACATATTCTGTTGCTGCAAGTAAGAATGTCATTGTTCTATCTGGGACACATGACAATAAAACACTCTTGACTCTTGTTCTCCACAGATGCTGCCTGACCCGCTGAGTTACTCCAGCACTCTGTGAAATGTCACCTATCCATGTTCTCCACAGATGCTGCCTGACCCGCTGAGTTACTCCAGCTTTTTGTGTCTATCTCCGTGCGTTAGAATGAGCTAACTATCTCATTGATGACCCTTGGACAGACATTAATGGCTTTACGCGTAGGAAAGAATTGCAGATGCTGGTTTAAATCGAAGGTGGATACAAAATGCTGGAGTAACTCAGCGGGACAGGCAGCATCTCTGGAGAGAAGGAATGGGTGACGTTACGGGTCGAGACCCTACTTCAGACTGATGTCAGGGGAGTGAGCTTTACCTTTACTAGACTTTACCTTGCACTAAACGTTATTCTCTTATCATGTATCGGACTCAGTGGGCCAAAGGGCTTGTTTCCGCGCTGTATCTCCAAAAGAAAAACAAACTAAGAAATGTCAGGGGTTATGGGAGAAGGCAGGAGAATGGGGTTAGGAGGGAGAGATAGATCAGCCATGATTGAATGGTGGAGTAGACTTGATGGGCCAAATGGCCTAATTCTGTTCCTATCACTTATGAAGGACACAAAATGCTGGAGCAACTCAACGGGTCAGGCAGCATCTGTGGAGAACATGCTTTGTTTTATCAGAGAATGTTCTAGATCTACCTCTGCAGGAAACCATCTTCTCAGCATGCCGTCCAATAATTGTAAAATCTACGACCGCCAATTATTGATCCACACGATTGCAGAAGGTGTCTGTCTCCCAGCCGCTTCCATGTGGGGCTTGTTGGATGTTTAGTAAAAGAGGTCGGATTTTAAAACTGCCTGAAAGGATGAGGGAGAGCTGTGGAACTTTCCAGAGGGATTTCTAGATCTCAAAACTATTCAGGAGCACCACGAAAATAACCAGAAAGACACAGGCCAGGTGTAATTTGGTAGTTTATTTGTAGAAGGGATAGGGACAGGTTGAGCAAAGTTGGACTGTGTTTTCGTGTCGTTGTTGTGGAAGCGAGGAACCAATGCCAGGAGGCATCTTGTTGCCCTTGGCTCCACGGTCTGCGACCACTGGATGCACCTACAATCACTCTGTGGTTCACTTCCAGCGGCCTCCCACCTTGCCTTTGCCTGCGGCCTTCTTGCTGTTGGAGAAAGACATGGAAAGTCCGGCTGAGATCGGCGGAGAAGGGGCCGCGACTCGACCGAGCCCAGCCGGTCGCCATGGACACTGGCCCAGCGACGAGGCGGGACAGGGCAAGCTCAAGCACAGACTCTCAGACCCACAGCAGGCCATTCGTCCCACTGTGTCTGTACTAGCTCATTACTGGAAAGGCAAAGGTGGCAAGTTGAAAGGTCAGGACTGGGTTGGGGCGGATGTGAGCAGGGTCAGGGTGGGGTCAGGGTGGATACGAGCAGGGACAGGGCTGGGGTGAAGGCGGGGTCAGGGTAGATGAATGAGCAGCAAAGCATTCCCTGATGTACTCACAATTTCTGGTGCTCGTTGATACGGTTATGCAGGAGATTAATCTGGAAATGATGCATCAAAGAGAGCAGGTTATAGCTCAATCATCCCTGCATTTACCTAGTGACAGATCCTTGCACCCACTGCCTGGTTCTGGAATTTACCTTGCACTAAATGTTATTCCATTATCATGTATCTGCACATTGCGGACGGCTCAATTGTAATCATGTATTGTCTTTCTGCTGACTGGTTAGTACGCAACAAAAAAAGCTTTTCACTGTACCTCTCCACCCCTCTCACCCCACCCCCCCTCTCACCCCACCCCCCTCCCCACACCTCTCACCCCACCACCCTCCCCACCCCCTCTCCCCCCACCCCTCTCTCCCCACCCCTCTCTCCCCTCTCTCCCCACCCCCCTCCCCCCACACCTCTCACCCCCCCCACCCTCCCCACCCCCTCTCCCCACCCCTCTCTCCCCACCCCTCTCTCCCTCCCCTCCATCTCTCCCCACCCCTCTCTCCCACCCCCCTCCGCCTCCAAAACATATACCTCATACTTCTGTCGCTTCAGTTTGTCCATCAGGTCAAATTTCTCCGACTCCAGCTGGTACATCCACTCCCACAGCTCTTTGGCTTTCTCTCTGCACAAAAAACAGAAGCATTTCACGAGATTTAAGAACCGGACCGCAGGGAAATAGGACCTTCAGCCCATCCTCTCCCTGCCCACCATCAACAGCCATTGACACCAACCCCACTCATTCCTCTGCCCCTTTCACACCCCCACCCATCCTCCACGCACCCTCCCTACTGCCCCCCACCCCCCCCCCAAATTCTGTCCACCTTGCGTTATGGTTATTAACGTAATGTATTATCGATTATTATATATTTCTCCGTGTTATTGACTTTACGGGCTTGTTCAAATTTACTTTAGACTTTAGAGATTGAGCACGGAAACAGGCCCTTCGGCCCGCCAAGTCCGTGCCGACCAGCGACCCTCGCACACTAGCGCGGTCCTACACACACTGGGGACAATTTACAATTTTACCAAAGCCAATTAACCTACAAACCCGCACATCTTGGAGTGTGGGAGGAAACCGGAGCACCCAGAGAAAACCCACGCAGGTCACGGGGCGAGAACGTGCACACTCCGTACAGACAGCGCCCGTAGTCAGGATCGATCCCGGGTCTCTGCCGCTGTGAGGCAGCAGCTCCACCCGCTGCACCACCGTGCTGCCCTTAAGCTGCAGCGAGTAAGAGCCTAACGGTTCCATTGTCGGTACATGTGACAAGAGACACTCTTGACTCTTGTTGGAGTGGGTAAGTGGACACAGTGACGTGCAGAGTTAGGGGCGACAGGAAGCTGTGGTCTCTCCACCTGGTTTTCTCGTCGCTCAGGTGCTCAATGTTGAGCGGTTTCCGTCTCTCCGCCAGAACCTTCTTCTTCATCTCACGGCCCGTCTGCCTTTTGCCTCGGCGTTGCTCCGCCTGCGGGATTGGAGCACTGCAGTTACTGAGTGAAGGAAGCAACTGTACACGCTGATCCATCGCTGAAGATGCTGGCCTATAGTGAAGATGCTGACCTATAGTGAAGATGCTGGCCTATAGTGAAGATGCTGGTCTACACTGAAGATGCTGGTCTACACTGAAGATGCTGGTCTACACTGAAGATGCTGACATACTGAAGATGCTGGTCTACACTGAAGATGCTGGTCTACACTGAAGATGCTGGTCTACTGAAGAAGATGCTACATAGTGAAGATGCTGACACACTGAAGATGCTGGTCTACACTGAAGATGCTGGTCTACATGTGTGAATAACCTAAATATTCCTGGCATCATTTCATAAATGGAGATGATGTTTCCACTAGTGGGAGAGTCTAGGACTAGAGGTCATAGCCTCAGAAATAAGGGACGTTCTTTTAGGAAGGAGATGAGGAGGAATTTCTTTAGTCAGAGGGTGGTGAATCTGTGGAATTCTTTGCCACAGAAGGCTGTGGAAGCCAAGTCAGTGGATATATTTAAGGCAGAGATAGATAGATTCTTGATTAGTACGGGTGTCAGAGGTTATGGGGTGAAGGCAGGAGAATGGAGTTACGAGGGAGAGATAGATCAGCCATGATTGAATGGCGGAGTGGACTCGATAGACTGAATGGCCTAATTCTGCTCCTATCACATGACCTGGGCTAAAGGAATTCCTGCCCATCTCCATTCTAAAAGTACGTTCTTTAATTCTGAAGCTGTGACCTCTGGTCCTAGTCTCTCCCACTGGCTGAAACATCCTCTCCACATCCACTCCATCCGATACGTTTCAATGAGTTCCCTCCTCATCATCATCATGGTGGTGGATCAGCTGGAGCCGATGAGCCGGGGGATGTCCGCGTCCCTACCTTTACCAGGTAGCCGCCGTAATGCGCCCCCATGTTGGACAGGACCTTCTTCTTCTTGGCGTCATCGTCCGCACGTTTCTTTGCCTCTTCCTCCTCCTTGCGGTTCTTCTCCTCCTGTTGGGGAGAGAGTGAGGAGATGAATGGACCCGTGAACCGACTGCCAATGGATGACCAGCCCAACCCACGAGGCCAACGGAGGGGGAGAGGAGGGGGAGTGGGGACAGGGAAGTGAGGGGGGAGGGGGAGTAGGAGGATGAGGGGTGCAAGGTCATTGGGGTGAGGGAGGGGGTGATTGGGGTGAATGAGGGAGTGATTGGGGTGGGGGAGGGGTGATTGGGGTGAATGAGGGAGTGATTGGGTTGGGGAGGGGTGATTGGGGTGAATGAGGGGGTGATTGGGGTGGGGGAGGGGTGATTGGGGTGGGGGAGGGGTGATTGGGGTGGGGGAGGGGTGATTGGGGTGGGGGAGGGGTGATTGGGGTGGGGGAGGGGTGATTGGGGTGGGGGAGGGGTGATTGGGGTGGGGGAGGGGTGATTGGGGTGAATGAGGGGGTGATTGGGGTGGGGGAGGGGTGATTGGGGTGAATGAGGGGGTGATTGGGGTGGGGGAGGGGTGATTGGGGTGAATGAGGGGGTGATTGGGGTGGGGGAGGGGTAATTGGGGTGAATGAGGGGTGATTGGGGTGAATGAGGGGTGATTGGGGTGGGGGAGGGGTATTGGGGTGGGGGAGGGGTGATTGGGGTGGGGGAGGGGTGATTGGGGTGGGGGAGGGGTGATTGGGGTGGGGGAGGGGGTGATGGGGGAGAGTGTGCAGACACTGACCATCAGCCTGGTCTGCCGGTCCCGTTCCTTCTCTGCACGCACCCTCTGTTGCTCGGCCCGCTCTGACCGCCGGTGTTCCTGTGGACACAACACAGAACCGCTGGCATTGCGGGCACAGCATTGGCACAGACCGCTCCACGCCCCATGCTCATTGGTCAGGTTGCAGGACTTCTCGGGACATGGGGGACGGACATAAAGCGCGGTGAAAGCAGCAAGAACCGCAGGGAACTCAGAGCAACCCGATGCCCAGGGACAGAGGAGGCTGCAGAGTGGTGTATGCTGCCCGCTCTATCACCGGTACTGACCCCCCCACCATCGCAGGGATGTACAGGAGGCGCTGCCTCATAAGGCAGCCAGCATCAGAGACCCACACCACCCTGACCACACTCCTGCCTGATCAACTGAGAATGTTCCAGACTGTTCTTCTTTCCAGAATGTTCTGTTTTTATTTCTGCTATCCAGTGAATGTGCAGCAGCCTTCTACTTATAGATATATAGTGCTAGATGATGTAATAAACAGAGGCATGCTGCAAGGACTCAGGCCCTTTGGCCCATGCTGACCCAAGCTGCCCACCTGGGCTAGTCCCACTTGCCCGCGTTTGCCCCCACACATCCTCTAGAATGTTCAGTGCGTGCTTGCTAGCTTCACGGCATCTTTCCCACAACAGAACACAATGTACCAGGTGGGGAACTACTATCCACCTCACTGGTGACCCTCGGACTATCCTTGATCGAACTTTGCTGGCTTTACCTTGCACTAAACGTTATTCCCTTATCATGTATCTCGATTGAAATCGTGTATTGTCTTTCCGCTGACTGGTTAGCAAGCAACAAAAGCTTTTCACTGTACCTTGGTACACGTGACAATACACTAGACCGAACTGTACGGATTAGCCTTGCTTCAAGGTCCACACAATACCCACAATCCGATCCTTCAGGCAGATCAGTTCTTCTTCCTCCTTTTTCCTCTGTTCAAAGTGAGCGTCGATGAGGGTTTGCAGCTCCAGCAGGTCCTTCTCCATGCGCTTGCGATGGATGTCCTGTAGGGAGCAGTGGAACTACATGAACCAGCCTTCACCTGCGCACATCTGCACACACCTGCACACATCTGCACACACCTGCACACATCTGCACACAACTGCACACACCTGCACACATCTGCACACATCTGCACACACCCGCACACATCTGCACACACCCGCACACATCTGCACACACCCGCACACATCTGCACACACCCGCACACATCTGCACACACCCGCACACATCTGCACACAACTGCACACATCTGCACACACCTGCATGGTATTTGGTCCTGGTGCTGTTTTGCCGACCCTTCCCCACCCCTCACCATTCTGTCTGCTCTTTCTGTGCCCATGTAATGGGAATATTGAATTGAATGGAATGCTCTATTGCCACATGTCACTGTTAAAAACTCTTTGCTTGCTCACCCAAGGTATGTTCTCCCTGTGACCTGTATGGGTTTTCTCCGGGTGCTCCTGTTTCCTCCCACACTCCAAAGACGGGCTGGTTTGTAGGTTAATTTGTTTTGGTGTAAATGTAAATTGTCCCTAGTGTGTGTAGGATAGTGTTCGTGTGTGGGGATCGCTGGTTGGTGCGGACTCAGTGGGCCGAAGGGCCTGTTTCCATGCTGTATCTCTAAACTACACTAAACTAAATATTAAACGTGACAGGTGTTGACATTTAAGAAGGGACAGTACACAAGGAACAACTGTAACAACATTATACACGGTGAAACACATCCTACCCACACTCCCAAATACTGCCCACTCACAAACAGTGTCACCAGACTGAACGTACGTCAAAGTCCACACGCTCTCCATCTGGGATTTTGGGACCAGAGATCTGGGGGACAACCAGCCTGGGAGAGAGAGAACAGAGTGTTACTTTGGGTAGAGAAGCCACATAAACCATGTTCACCAACACAGGGCTGTGGGCAGTTAGGGACCATGTAAGAAGGAACTGCAAATACCGAAGATAGGCACAAAATGCTGGAGTAACTGGGTCGGACGGCATAGACAGGATGGGCCGAAGGGCCAGTCTCTGAGGCAAACAACTCTCTGGCTGGATTTGTGGATTACAAACTTCAGTAAAGAAACTCATCAGCTTTCAGTGTCAGTGAACTGCATGTAAAGTGGAGTGGGCATTGATCACACTTGCATGTGTAACAACAGGTCCAATCAACATCTGAAGAAGGGTCTCGTCCCAAAACATCACCCATTCCTTCTCTCCAGAGAAGCTGGATGTCCCGCTGTGTTACTCCAGCATTTTGTGCCTATCTTTGGTTTAAACCAGCGTCTGCAGTTCCTTCCTGCACAAATTTACATCTACTGCAGTCTGCTGGTCACAGGCCAACAAGGGCAGCCCAGGTATGGATAGTGTGTGGGATTCTACAAGCAGCATGAAGAACTCCTGATCTACGATCAGACTTTGCTGGACTTTATCTTGCATTCAACATTATTCCCTTATCATATATAGGAAAGAACTGCAGATGCTGATTTGAAGATAGACACAAAATGCTGGAGTAACTCAGCAGGACAGGCAGCATCTCAGGAGAGGAGGAATAGGTGATGTTTCGTGTCGAGACCCTTTTCAGACCAGACCCAATACGTCACCCACTCCTTCTTTCCATAGATGCTGCCTGACCCGCTGGGTTACGCCAGCATTTTGTGTCTATCTTCCCTTATCATGTATCTGTACACTGTAAATGGGTCAATTATAATGATGTGTTGTCTTTCCGCTGACTGGATAGCATGCAACAAAAGCTTTTCACTGTACCTTGCTCGCACTGAAACTGAACTGAACGAAAGATGAAACTTTTAATCAATATTGCAAAAAAGAATCTCTCTTTTTCATCTCAACTATTTAGATGAAAAAGAGAGATTTTCCCATTTAGCTTCCAGGCTGATTTCAGTTTTTGTCATTGACTGAAGCTGAGGAATTCACTCTGGATTCACCTCCTGAGGCTGTTTTCAAATCCAGAGCTTGTCACGGAGAGGTTAGTTAGATATGCAAAGAGTAAACTTACTTTGGTCTGGGCCTTTCCTCTTCTGTGGAGCAGGGAAGAAAGAGAAGAAATGTTACTTTCTGCAGGAAATGATGGATACACACTTGTCACAAATAAAAGCCATTGTGAGTTCAAGATGTGACAAGGAGGGCAGTGAATCTGTGGGATTCATTGCCACAGTCGGCTGCGGAGGCCAAGTCAATGGGTATCTTAAAGTGGAGATTGATAGATTCTTGATTAGTACGGTAATATCAGGGGTTATGGGGAGAGGCAAGAGAATGGAGTTAGGAGGGAGAGATAGATCAGCCATGATTGATGGGCCGAATGGCCTAATTCTGCTCTAAGAAAGTATGAAGTTATGAGCTTGTGTGGACGCTGTAATGTCAGGGTTACCTGTAGGTCGAGCAGGTGTATGAGAGGTGGTGGAGGAGAGGGCACTATGTTACTGTATGGGCACGGACCACTCCAGGGGCAGTGCGGTCAGCGAGGGTGGGTGATGTAAAATTATCGGCCACATCAACTGGACCAGGACCCAGAGGTCCAGACCTGCGTGGCAGAGATATGTGTAAAATAATGAGGGGAAGAGACAGGGTGAACAGAGTGTGTTACTGTTAGGTACTCCCCCCCCCTCTGGTGAATGCTATGTACTTAACTCTTGTGTTTCTCTCCTGAGTGCAGGCCCCGTGGCTGGGAGTCAGGAATCAAGGGATTAAGGGCTCCTGTACCGAATTGGCCAAGCTGCGTCAGGTGACGGTGACTCATCGGAAGCTTAAATACCAGAATCTCCCAGAATTCTCTCTCTCTTCGTCAACCCTGACTCGTGAACAGGTTGCTGGTCTGAGCTGCAGGAGGCCTGGCCACATGGCATAGAACTTGGTGTATTATTACCTACATTTGTCAATTAATATTGAATTGGGACGGATGTTTTTCATGTATTTTGTTTAAGGGTTATTTCCATTTAGGCAGGTTAGAGACTCTAGTTCGACGGCCCATTGTGAGGCTGAATGGAGCACTGTTTATTAGTTTATTCTTGTCCTTGTCTGGGTTGTATGGATCAGGTTTGGGTTTTAACAAAATAAAAGACTGTTTTCTTGAACTTGAGCCTGGTTTCTGATTATGTTACGCGGCTCTGAAGTGCTTGCATTCGGGAGTCGTAACAGTTACCCAGAGTAGGGGGCAGAGATTTATGGTTAGACAGCAACTGAGGGGCAACTTCGTCACACAGAGGGCTGTGGGTGTATGCAGCGTGCTGCCACAGGAGGTAGTTGACACAGGGACTATCCCCTCTCATGTTAAACCTATGTTCCCTGATTCTTGATTCCCGTATCTGGGTGATAGACTCTGGGCAATCACCCAATCTATTCCCCTCTCTGTAAGATCGCCCCTCAGCCACCTGTACTCCAAGGAATAAAATCCAAGCCTGCCCAACCTCTCCTGTAGCTCAGGCCCTCAAGTCCCGGCTACACCCTTGTCAATCTTCTCTGCTCCTTTTCCAGCTTTAAGCTGACTTGCCCCCGCAGTAACAGTGCAGTAACGGTGCAGTAATGCTGCGAGGTGTCACACTTACCCTGTTGAGCTGATGCATTGGATCCCCGATAGAAGCCGGTCAAGGATGGGAAAGGTCAGGAGAGATGGCGGGAACGTGGAAAGAGTGAGGGAGTAAGAAATAGACGGCATTAGTACAGACATTAATGGCCTGCAGTTGGTCGTTCATTAAGCAAGAGGCCACAGCTGGAAATGATGGAAAGAATTATGGTGGGGGTCACGGCGGGGTCACGCCATGTCAATTTGAGCTTGGATTCAATGGAAAATGCCGGAAGCATGAGGTGACTGGGAAAGTGTCACGCTGGTGAGAGTTTACAAGCGAAAGGAAATCTATAACCCCAAGGTAATGTTGTACAAATTGCACAGAGTGTGATCTGGAATGTAGACACAGCGTGCTGGAGTAACTCAGCGGGACAGGCAGCATCTCTGTGGAGAGGGAGTGGTGACAGCCACAGATGCTGCCAGTCCCAC